>JAIMZG010001648.1:0-13623 GCA_020466075.1 Colletotrichum coccodes
TTTTTTGTCATTGTCGTGTTGTTCCTTAATCCCGTGCTTCTTTCCAGTCTAGTGAGTTTGCGGGCATTGGTGGCGAGAACGTGAGCGTGATGCCCGACAAGCTCCTTATTCAAGAGGTTCGCCTATGGTCCCCAAGAGACAGCTCTAGAATCTGTATGGTCGCGCCATGTTCCGCCTCGAGTCCTCCCTGCCGTGCTGTGAGGTTTGCGCAAATATCTAGGAAACACCAGCCAGCTGCATCAGACGCTCGCCAGCTCTGAGGTTGGCGTACTCGTAGGCCTTCGACTCGGGAGGGAAGGTGCCGTTGGCAGCCCAGAGGTCGATCAGAGGCTGCATGGGCTCAAGCTCGTGAGGCTTGAGCATATCGAGAGCCGTGGCGGTCAAGATGAAATGGCTGAAGCAACTGTTGAGGGACTTCTCGAGGTTCAGGTGGTAGAAGGGCTCGACGAAGTGGGCCCAGTAGAGGTGGGAGTAGACGCGGAACATCTGGCGGAAAATGGTTTGGCAGACGTCGATGAAGTTCTGGGGGAAGCCGGATCGCTTGCCGATCCAGTCAGGCTCGCCGGGGTTTGTGAGCTGCGAGAGAGGCGTCGTGGTGATGGCCGGGTTGTGCGCGTACGAGACGCCCGAGGGGTCGGTCGGGAAAATGTTGGTGTCATCAATTTTGCCCGAGATCCATCTCTGCATAAGAGTCATGTATTCGAAGGCAGGAAGCTCGACTGGCTCCCGACGGCTGTTGAGCCAAGTGAATGAGTGGTTCCTGTGGGGTGTCAGAGCGTAACGGGCGAAGCAGGAGATTTTTACAACTTACGCTCCAGCGGACATTCTGGGGCAGGTGGTGGCGTTACAGATAGTGGAACCATCTTCCTCCTTCTCGTGGAGAACACGGACGAAGTTCCAGAGGTTTCTGTAGTGCTCAACGACTACGTCTGGTTAGCGGAAAACGGCATCGGGGTCAGAACCATCACCTACCCTGGTGGGCGATCCACTCGCCCTGCTCGACCGTCTTGGGTCTCGCGCTCAGGGTCATAAAGTTGCCCTTAACGATGTGCTTGCCATAGTTAGAGTTGAGCCAGATAGGCATGGGTCGAGGCAGGTGGTAGGAGTTGAGAATGCTATCTCCATCGGTCAAGCTGCCTTGGTCGTCCATGCCAATAGAGTGGGCGAGAGAGGGGGAGTTGGGCAAAGGCGGAACTTTGGGAGCGAGATTGGTGGATGACTGGCTTCCCTGGGAAACAGTCGGTGACGTAGGCTGCTGGCCGGCGGTAGAAGACGTCGGGGACTTGTTTGAGCCAGGTGGTTTGGCGGCTTGTCCCCGGAAGCGGGCGTTGCTATTCATCAATGTCTGATTAGCCGATGGAGCCTCAAGTCCAAATACTACGAGGCATAGAGAAAAGTCCAACATGACGGTAACAGCGACACTAGGCCGGCTGCCGGGAGGTACAAGAACCAACCCAAGGGTTTCCTCCATCCATTTTGAGAGAAATCGACTCAGATTAGGCATGGCCTGCGGGTTCAAGGGGCTTGTGTTGGCAATGTAGGGATGTCTGAGACCCGGGACAACTAGGCCACAAGGCAAAACCGGTGTCTGCAGGGGAGGATTTGGCGAGCTTGTATGGGATGAGAGTGCCGGGAAAAGATCTGCAGTATCTGCAAAAGAGGTGTCTGGAGGGAAGTTCAGAACTGCTTCGGTTGACTGAGAACGGTGATGTTGTGATGTCCTCGAGACCTTGCAAACGAGATGCTGGAAGGGCCGGTTTCGACTGGGCTCGCCGCAGAACAAAATCGACGAGGTCGTGTACCAGTTGACAGACCAAGGCCCTCGTCATGCTTGCCGCTGCCTATAGAAGCCTCAAAAGACTGCTCCGGCTAGACTCAAAGGCCCCAGCACAGGTTCAGTGAAGGTAAACTGTCATGGTTTTCATGACCGGCCCACTCGGACCCTAGTGAGAAAAGAGAAACGGCCGGCTTGTGTACTTTACGTCGTAGTCGGTGACGCTGTTGATGATGGATGCGTGATCTCGGGGGTGCTGAAGTACTGGTCCTTGTCCTGGCTTAAGGCGAGGTGGTGAATCGTGATGATGAGCGGCGGCGTTGTGTATCCATTCGATGAGTGTCGATGATAACAGTTTCGTTTTGTTGCCACCTTTCTCTTTCCCCTCCAGGATTAGGCACGTCAAAGTACCGACATAGCAGACTACTGTAATATTGTCGACTTACGCATATTGCACCGAGAAGAGGCCGGCACAACGAGTGTTCACTCAAGGGCACACTCGGTCCTGTGTTTGGTGATGATTCAAGAACACAATAACCCATACTGGGGAGGACAGCTGAGGGAGGCGACCGAGTGCCTTCTAAACAGGCTTCAAACAAGGCCCGCCGACTGTCGACTCGATCCAAGAATGCCCTCGAAACCTCTCAGACGGGATCATATCTCCATAATCCGTACTTTGGCAATGCCTTCAAGTGATAATGCACCCCATGTCTCAGCGTTGGTCGGGCTGTAGTGCATGGACCAAAGTAGGAGCTGCCTGCGGCACTAGCCGAGGGACCAACTTCACTGTCGTCTGCTGTGCAGCCCACCATGTACCCGGGGGTTCTCGATCTTTCCATCATGCAAAGAACAGTGGGGGGGGGGGGATGGGGGATGAGGAAGAATAAGAAACAATTCGCACAACGATGAGTAACAGGAAATATTGACAGTAACTCACATTCCTGAAAAGAGGTTCGACATGATAGAGGAGGCAACCGCGGTGAGGGGGAGTCGGAGGGGGTTATAAGGTTGAGTCGACCGGCGCACCTCCTGGGAGGACTTGAAGAAGAGGCTGGGCTATTAGGTTTCAGCTCTGCTGATTCCAGACGTCCGTTTGATAATCGAGAATTGACCGGATATCAAGCGAGGAGAGAGGGTTAAGCTGAATAGGGGCGATTGAAGGTGAGCTTCTTCGGACTACGTTCGCTCCTGCATCCACGAGGAGTAGCGGCATAAGAGCGCTAAACTTGAAGTGTTGCGTTAAGCGAGTGCACGAGCCATATCTCCACAGCTTTGGGTCCCAATGGTCCATCGCTCCATCGCCATTGGGCTCACGCTAGATGGATAGAAGGGGTCCTATCTCAGCCTCGTGTGGCGTATCGGAGGTTGGGACACCAGCGATGGTATTTGATCAGGTCATTCCATCGAAGATTTTGAGAAGAAAAAGAGACAAAACGGCAAACGACGGACTCTAATTTCCAATTTCATTCTCTTTGGTCAAGTAGATTTGGCTCAAATCCCTACCGAGTTTTCACTTCGGTAGTTCCTACCTCTGGACGGGTATGAAGAAGTGTGGCGGTGCATCAGCCTCATCAGTGCAATCCTATGCAAGTGGGTCGGAATTTTAGAACAGGGATTACTGAAGCCTCGCTCTTCACGTCTCGAAGCAAAGAAGCTCAGTTACCAACCACGTCCGATTGTCTACCGGCCATTCGATACTCAATTCGCACCATTACTTTACCAGTTAAGCATCGCCATTATGTCTGATTCGGAAGATCTGGTCGAGCTTCCCGAGGAGGATGAGGAGGACCTCTTTGGTGATGAGCCTGCGGACGACGTCCAGGAGGACCGCAGTCGCGCTGGTAGCGAACGCGACGCAGCATCCGATCAGGATGCGGGCGAGGGCTACGGTAGATATGATGAAGTGCCGGCATCAACAGACTATGAGACGAAAGTTATCGAGGCTGTTGAAATGCAACGTCATCGTATCCCTAAGGCGAAGGATCAGAGAGTAGGTTGACACGACAACCCGATCCGGCCACGGCGTGCGCTGACGATGACCAGCTACGATCTCTTCGCGTCCCAAAGTTCATGAGGATCGTACCCACGCTTTACGATCCCAACACATTCGAGCCTACGGAGCAAGACATCGAGAACGCCAAAGCCGAAGTGCCCAAGGCCGACATCCGCGTCCGAAGACAGGGAAACAAATTGCAAAGCAACGCCATGATCCACAGATGGAGTGACGGATCTGTAACGATGACCGTCGGCGACGAGCACTTTGAAGTGACGACCAAGGCATTGGCTCCTGGCCCCGACCAGCCATACTCGGAACTCCAAGACGGCCACTACTATGCCGCTGCGGCCGAGTATTCCAGCAACTTCCTCATGTTCGTAGGACATGTCACCGACCAATATATTGTCCGACCCGGAAAGGAGGTTGCCGACGACGCCCTCATCGCTCTCGCAGAGCGCATGGCGACGATATCACAAAAGCCACAAGAAAAGGACATGATCATCAACACCATCCAAGATCCCGAGCTGCGCAAGAGGCAGGCGGAACAGGCAGAGAAAGAGCGCATGAAGATGCAAAGACGTCGGGAGACTCAGACTGCCCGCATGGATGCCAGCCGTGGTTTCGGCCGCAGTGGAGGTCTCTCTATTGGCGACCTCGAAGGAGGACGGCGCGCTGGTGGCTCGCGGAAGAGAGGCATGCCTGGCGCATCAAAGCAAAAGAGAAGGCGTCCCGAGTACGACTCGGACGACGACCTGCCTTCTGGTGCGCGCAGACAGGACGATTACGACATGGAGGACGACTTCATCGTCGCGAGTGACGAGGAGGTCAGCGAGGGAGACCAGGATGACGAAGAGGAGCTTCTTGACGACGACGAGGCACCACGTTCCAAGAAGCGGCAAAGGAGGTCGGATGACGAGGACGCTGATGGAGATGATGATGACATGATGGAACCAAGTGGCCGAGGGAGACGTCGCCATGTTGTAGACGACGATGACTCGGAGTGAGCATATCGTCGCCGAAGGCCCCATCTACACCGAGCTGGCCGTCACCAATTTTAGTAATACACCAGGCCCTATTTTTTATTTCCGGGAGTTGCGCGAGAGCGACAGATGCCGTGAACCAAGGGATTGAATCGAGAAGCGAGATGTGGGCCTTTATATCGATTTTCTCTCTGGCCGAATGTGACGAGCTCATCAGCAGTCGCACCGTGACATTTTGTCTTCGGAACTGGGCCGCACTGGGACTGGCGTCAGACAACGGTAGGACACGTGTTGCGATCGTCGCGTTTTCTTTGTCATCGCTCCGTGACCGTTGAAAACCAGTTTGACTTTGTTGGGAACGACTAATTAATAGAAATCTACGTCGTTACAGCTCACTGATTGATTGGGTTCCCAGCCTGCCACGAGTGAGATGACTCGGTATCTCATCAAAAGTCTTTTTTTATTTCTTTTTAATTCAGAATGCTTATTGAGTAGAACAGTAACTTGGGGACCGATATCGAGGGCGCGGGGACTTCTCTCGCATATTCTCCGGAGACCCTGGGCCTAAAAAGATATTGTCACATGTCGAAGCTAGCGCCTAGGATGGGACGGCACAGCCAAGGAGCTGAGGGAGCTGCCCCCAACTTCACAGCTCGGGGAGCAACACAAGGTGTGTGGGGTGGGGTCTCGTGTTCGACCTGAACCATGGCAATGCTGCAATGCGCCTGGCAACTGCAGCAGGAGTGGGAAAATTGGGGGAGGGGGAGTGGTCCCGACTGCAGCCTGCCCCAGAATCTCCAGACCACCCGGCGGCGGCAGAAGAGGGAAGGACCCATGGAAACTGACGGCAATTCCGAATACCGCTGCTGCTGCGGGTGCGCTTGCAATTGATAGTTGTTGACTTCAAGGTGCTCCTTCTACCTTCGTCCGGGCCGAGCCAAACCACGGACAGCTGCCCAGCACAGTGGTCGAGTCAACAAGTACCTTTTTCTCCTTGGTTCTGGCGTGGAAGAACCCACGGGCTTCGAGTCGCACCGCAGAACGTCGAAGACATACGACTCTCTCGCCCGCTCTCTCTCTTTCTTTCTTTCTCTGTGGCATCTCTCTCCCTCCTACCTTAGCGTCCATCATCCGTCCACCCGCTCGTTCGCCCTCACGCTCTATTTGTTCTCGACTGATCTCGACTGACCTGCGTAACTCACTGTCTTTCTCTCTCTGCATCGCTGTCTACCTATCTTTCCGTCGCCTAGCCCTCTCTCGACACTGGAATGCAGATACACTCCTAGTCGGAGACACGACGTTCGCCTCGCTCCACCGTTACATAATGTCATAATGCCATGACCACCCCATTTCACTCGTCATTATTCTCGTCAGTATCGCTATCCCCCACCAGCTTGGGATCCTCCATGGTCTTCACCACCAGTACCGCCGTCGCGCAACCATGGGAGTAGTCGTTGCGCTCTGGCAAGTGGCCGTAGACGTGACGCATTTTTGGCAACAGGTAGGTGTATTGTTGCGATTCCCACAAGACGCACGGTGCCTGCTGGTTGGCATTGGTCTATCGGCGGATGACAGCTTCGTCCTGACGATCTGCGGCTGACCTCGATGCGCATCCCACAGAAACTCCGCGATTGGTATACACGCAAAACCCCCGTCGAACTATGGCTCGAACTCCTCCGTCATGCTGAAGCCTTCGAAGACTGGGAAGAGGCGGCTCTTCATCTAGATAATCTGTTTGGTCTGGACTTGTGGTAAGTAACCGTCGGTTCGTGTCCATGTCTCAGAAGCACATGCTAAAGCCTTCGCGCCGCAACAGGAGGAACAACCCAACGTCCAAGTTCTACGATTACCGCCTGATCAACGAGCGCCTCAATTCGCTAATCACCGCGAGAGAGGATGGCAACCTCAACCAGTTGGTCAACCTCCTTCGCTCCGGCCTGATCCGAAACCTGGGCAACATCACTGCGCCGACCCTATATAACCGGTCCTTTGCAGGCACCAAGTACCTGATCGAAGAATACATCACCCAGATAGCAGAAGCAGTTGAGGACATTACCCATCTGCCAACGACCCCAGGCTCCGACCCCCATGGAGCCCCAGTCGGGTTGACAAACCAGATGAAGTTGGACTTCATTCATGACACTCGACAAGCTTTTGGGAGAAGCACACTTGTCCTCCAAGCGGTGCCATATTCGGAGTGTGCCATCTTGGCGTTGTGAAAGCGTTATTCCTCCGTGGTCTGCTACCACGGATTATTACGGGAACCGCAACGGGCGCACTTATTGCCGCTTTGGTGGCTATCCACACCGAGGAAGAGCTCCCCAACGTTCTCAAAGGAGAGGGCATTGACCTGTCTGCTTTTTCTGGCAAGGTCAAAGCAGAAAAGGGTGTGCAAAAGGATCAGTCCTACGCAATGAGGTGGAATACTCTCTTGAGAAGACTGAAGCGATTCTCTCGTGAAGGTTACTTCCTCGACGTGAAGGTTTTGGAGGACTGTGTGCGAGCCAACGTGGGCGACTTAACTTTTGAAGAAGCGTACAACCGAAGCAAGAGGGTGTTGAACATCACTGTGGCGACAGCCGACCAGGGGGGCGTTCCGACACTGCTCAACTACCTGACGGCACCTAACGTGGTGAGTAGTATGCTTGCTTGGACTAGAACGAAGATTAACACGAGTAAAGCTTATATGGACCGCCGCAGTGGCTTCGAATGCCTCCACGGCCAGCCTCTACGGACATCGAGAGACCACCGTGCTCTGCAAAGACGCACACGGGAACATTGTGCCTTGGGCACCAGCGAACACGATCGACTTCCACCACTGGACTCATGTGTCGTATTCAGATCGCGAGTCACCACTCCTCAGAATTGCAGAGCTTTTCAACGTGAACCATTTCATCGTCAGCCAGGCTCGGCCTTACCTAATCCCCTTTTGCAGAGCGACATGCACGGCCCATCGCTCATGGAGACGCGCAACAGTACAACGTCTATCACCGCTTTCTTGGCTCGTATGGTTGGCCTGGAGATCAGGCACCGCTTACGCCAGCTCGACACCCTGCGTCTTCTTCCAGCAGGTATCCGGCGTTTTCTCGTCGACGAACAAGTACCAGGCGCATCCATGACGCTAGTCCCCGAGGTGACCGCCAGTGATTTTGTACGCTTGCTCGAGACACCGACGAGAGAGACGCTAGATTATTGGATCTCGAGGGGGGAACGGAGCGTCTGGCCCGCCGTTGCTGCGCTGCGGATCCGTTGCGCCGTCGAGAACGAGCTGGACAGGTCATACCAGACCGTCCGGAGATTGAAGGCGGGTGGTCTCAGGAGGAAAGGTTCGACAGCGGCCGCAGCATCGATGGACAACAGTAACAAAGAACGGAGAGCAAGCAGCATGGGGGCCACATATTGATGGCGTCAAACAGGAGCAGGCTGCGAATCGTGGCGGATTAATCATGTGTGATAAGGGGGCCACATGCCTCGAGGTCTTTGGTATCAGCCAGATGGACGCAAATCCCACATTGACGTCTAATGCATCCCTGCCCTCCGCACAAGACGCATGATGGGTGGGAGGCGGCTTACGGACAAGATACAGGTCAGCCGCGACTGGCTGAAACAGGATGAGCAAGGCGGTCAATAAACGATGTGGCGTTTGGGGGGCATAAGATGATTACACAGTACATGGAAGCGTGGGGAAGGCGTCGGCATCGATGATGATCAAGATGTTCTTGAAGACTGCTCCTCTCGGGTTGTTGGTCAGGCTGCAGGCTGGGAGATGGGCTCGAGCAGACTGCAGGAGGGTTCAGCTCAGCCAGGGAGCAGAGAGTTGCAGGTGTTCATAGCTTGTATGACGGAGAGACGTGTCTAGTGATGAGTCGGATGACCTATGACCTCAATTCACTGAAGGCTTTTGCTTGATGCCAAATTCGGAGACCGACGGTGAGACTGCATTTGGCGTATGCATGCAGAGCGAGAATGCCAAGGGGCGGAATGCCTGACCGCGCGCGCTGGTGCAGATGCAAGCTTCTGCTGTTTATCCCTCCAGGTCGTAGTTGTCCTCCCCCCCCCTCCCCCCGACGCCTGGAAGCCTTGCTAATGGTTCGGAGCGTTTGATGACGGTTCCCCGGGGCAGCAGAGATGCGTCGAACCGGCAGGCCTCTGCGAGAGGTACAAGTACGAGGGTGGTGTGGGCGATTGGGAACGGGGCCAGTGGAGGGCGTGGTGAGGAGTGCATGCACGTCTTGGACGAGTAGGCAAGGGGTCGGTGCAGGAGATCGGCGCGCTAGAGACCTTCTCGAAGGGTTCTCGAAGCCTGAAGGGAGACCACGAGGTCCCTCACCGGGATACTGTGCCAGGACAGGCAGAGCTGCGGCGAGGACGCCCCATCAAAAATCTAGGGATCTTCGCGGTCATGGCTTGCTGGGCAAACCGGCACCGCGGCTTCAAGGCAGATCGGATACTCAGGAACTAAGTATTTCGCGCAGTGATCACAAGGGACGGCGCGTTGCCCCTCGATTGGTGCGGGTTGGACTTTAGGGATTCGTGATTCGTCATTCTCGTTGCATGCCGTGGACGTCAGGGAGGAGTTCCGGGTTGCTCAAAGGCATTTCGAGTTCAAAGGTCGGGATCGAAACCCCTTCCCCCTGCTCATTGTCGCGCTGGCAGCTTTCGAGTCGCCAGTGCTGGTCCACGGGTACTAAAATGACGCACTTGACACCGTTGCAACGCAAAGGACTGCGTCCTACAGTCGTCCTAGACTGGGAAGTGGAGAAATGGCCGGCGCCAGGACTCGCGCCCGAGAATTATGGTCCCGAAATTGTACCCGCCGTTTGGTGCAAGCCGGGTCTGTGCTGTCAGGTGAGGAGGGATGGGTCGAAGATCTTGCTTCTAGCAGTCTGTCCTTGAACTCATGTTTGTTGATATCAAATGATCTGGTCTATTCTGGGGTCAGGGGTGCTCTTGATTCTTCTGTGAACATGATTGCCTGACAGAACATCCAGTGGTTCGTCAGCACTCGCGTCTCTCCACTAGATTGGAGTCGTCGGTGTTGCCGGCAGCGCATATGTACTGTATCAACCCGGAGCTGCGGGGGCGGGGGGTTGGCACAAGAAAGAACTGGTGTATTGCAGAGCTACGCTGCTGTCGCTGGCTTTTTGGCCCCCAAAGCATAGAGACAAGGCAACGAACGCCAATTTCTCAGGTAGGAGCTGCACTCTGTGTCGTGACGTCGAGAGCGTCTGTTCGTCCAGCAGTTCGTCCACTCTAGATATCAGGAGTGGTGGCGGTCAACTCGGCTTGCTCGTCGACGATGCGTTTCAGATCAACTAACAGCAGCAGCGGACTCTGTGCGTAACAAACGCCGGCATGACTTGTCAATAGACCGTCGGTATCGAGCCAATGATGCCATCGAGAATGGCTATCAAGCGACTGCTCTCGTGCCGAACGTAGCCGCCCAGAAGACTGGGACTGGGACCCTGCCATCATCTTCCTCGGGAATCTGGTGCCGTCAAGTGCAAAGCGATTGGATCCCGGAGGTTCCTATCTGGGTGTGAAGCCAGCGAGAGGTTCAAGTTTCTGCGATATGGAGATTGAATTGGATAATCGTCCAGCACCATTCGAGGTGGTATCGCAATTGGCTGGTGGGTTGTGTCGCACATCGGCGGGTGTCTCACAGCCCTCAGGGCCCCACGCCCATTCGTGAGTCCCTGAGCTGAAAAGGGTTTCGCTGCATGCCTTTGCTTGGATGGTGCGACCATCGGCTTGGACAACTGGATTTTGTCCGGTTCGCTTCAGTATAGGAGGTATCGGCTTGGTCCTTCGGTGAGCAAGGCCAGCAAGGTGACGATGGTTTTGAGGATCGGCGTCAAGCACATGAGCATTTCGGAGACGGATCGGAGACCAATTGACCACTTCACAACCATCGCATCCATGCAGGGTCGGCTGTGCACTGCAAGACACCGTCTGAAGGTGGGGGGCGCATGTATGCTTGTTTGCATGCTTGAGACACCGAGGGACCTCTCCTGGGGTAAGGTACAGCAGCGATTGATACCTATTAGCGTGCTCCGAGGGCGGAATGGCGGAGCGCGAGCGACTTGACACATGGGATGATGCTACGGATGTCGTCGTCGTCCAAGAAGCTCGAGTCTAAACTTGATCCGGAGAACAGGGCTGGCGTGTGTCCAACGGTCCGTTGGGGTTCTTCCTGTGTCCCACGGCCCAAGGTGTCGAGATGGCGTATGCTAGAATGCTCGAGGACTAGTCGAGGTCTAGCAGCTGTTGCGGCAGTTAGGGTTGACTCCTGTCATGTCTCACCGAGGACTGACATTGTCGACGACGCGGAGGGATTGGCCGCATCCAGGAAACAAGCACATGGAAAACAAACACGGGGGGTGCTTTGGAAATGCCACCGTCAAAGTGCAAAGACAATACTTGATGCGAAAAGTGTTGTTTCCGCCCCTCAAGTCTGTCGGGGAGAGGAAAATGAGGCGAGCAACGAGCGGCTGCCGTGGGATGGTGAGGGTGAAGGAAGGGAAGGCACACTCATCGCTCCGTGACTCGAGAGTCACGGCATGGCATGGCATGGCAGCCAAGACCTGAGGCCAAAATTGTGCGCCAACTTACTCCCTCGTCGCCGTAGACCGGCTTATGAAAGCTGCACCCTGCCTCGGAGAAAACAACGCAAGGTGCCCTGCCTGGCCTTGGACGGGTATGTCAAACTTGGGGAAAGAAAGAAGGGCCATGGGTAGTCGGATGTCTTGTCTACGCAACCAAAAGAAAAAAAAACATCTGCGCCGTCAGGAAAGTACCTGAGAAAGTACCATGCCTGAACCCCACACACCTCCCCCATCCTTCCAAATCCAGCTGTGCTCCATGTTCTCGCAGCTCCATTAGTGCTCTCTCTCCCCACACCCACTCGCATCATCTTCAACTCACTCACTCTGTCCTGCTTCTCTCAACCTACATCCCTCTTGTGCTGCACACCACCGCTCATGCAACCCAGCTTCGGGCGCAGCTAAATAGCTGATGAGAGGCCCTGGTCCAACATGTGCCTGGATGGGTGGGAACGCCAGGAGAAAGGGGCCAATGAATAAGGATAAAATATAAAAAGAGAAGGGGAAATAATCAAGAGACAAAGTTGGTCGCCCACGCCCTCGGCGCTCAGCTTTCGCGCGCAGTCATCGTCGCCAATGCCACCCCAGACCACCACCACCAATATCCCATACGCAGCGCGTAAGCTGCGTATAAATCGTTCCGGCCCCCATCACCTCGTACTTTCCTTCCTTCCTCTCCCTCGGCATAACAACAAGTTATTATCATTCACCATACCTTCCACATACCTCTTCTCTTCTAACACCACAAGAGACACTTGGACCTTGCTGTTCTGGAACGAAGAGCCTGGTAGAACCTCTCTGGAACGGGAGCCTCAAGTGCAAACTCTTTCGCCGATTATCACCATCGCCCAGTCTGTCGACGTAACTTCCTTTCATCCCACTCCAAGCAGGCCTGGACAAGGCCCCTTTTGATACCCGTCCTGTTCAACTCGTGGTGAGGGACATCTGCTCCCACAAGAGCTGCCAATTTCCCTAGGCAAGGACTGACATCGCTTTCGTCAGTTCAGCATCATCCGCAACCAGCCAGCGTCGCTTGCCCGCCGGCCTCTCCCGTACAAATCATACCTTTACTTGTTCAAGTACCCGTCATTTCACAACCATGCATCATCCCCAGGGTCACAAGCCCACACATATCCCTCCCCACATTGCCGCCGCTGGGTACCAGCATAACAACTATTCAGAACAACGCAGTCCTCAATACAACATCTCCAATGAATCCGCATCCTCCATCGCCGAACGCCGCGTCGCTCGTGACGAGTCCGGCCGAGGTCGGGCTTATACCTTGGGTGCATACGACAACGACGGCGACTTCGATCTTATATTTCCCGACGAGGCCGCTGCCTCGGGGCCTCCTTCGGATACAACAGGCTCTGAAGACACTGTCGTCAATGGAGCCCTTATCAGGAGGACCGCCGGGATTTCTGCTGTCCCTGGGTCTGCTCTGACCCAAGGCAACATCGATCTCCACGATCGGGTGTTCCCTCTAGGTACCATGACCACGTACCAATGGATCTGGGGTCAGCCATGTCCTGGCGGCTTCGACGCCAAAGACACATCGTCCAAGGACAGCATGAAGGTCCATGTCTCCCACTCGCACGCCAGCCAGGTTACTGAGAACCTCGAGAACGAGTATGGCGTCGTCAACCATCCTTCCGAATCCTTTATTGCCTTCGCCGGCGTCTGGGCCGATGTCGCCGCCGGTCCTGCCATGCTGGACGAGCTCGCCCAATTGAAGTGACCTACTGGCCTCAATTCTTTCCTACCCACTCTTATCTGTACTGTGTTCACCCACTGTCCTTCTCCCCCTTTATGCTTGCCGCCTTGGAGTTTTCGTTTGATATTTCCGGACGAAAAGAGAGACGAGGAAGGAAGGAGTTGCCCAGCGCTGGCTTCTAGCTCATCCTGTGATTAACCGGCTTGTTGGCTAACCCATTCCTCCTCATCAAGCATAATGTCGTCATAAAGCGGTGCGATGTTTCGTGGTCGTTTGATCTGGTTCACGTCGCTCGTTGTTCATCAACCCGTTTTTGTTTTTTTTGTTTTTTTGGGGTTTCAGCTTGGTGTTGCTGGAAGAATTAAGCACAGTCGTTTCCAAGAATAAAACAAGCCTTCTAGCCACTCCTTTTGTATACTGATGTACACGTTGGTGTACCATTGGAATGCCAATCATTGATCTTCGTTTCGACCTTCGTCATTGTTGCATTATCCCATAACCGAATCAAATTAATCCACACCCCTCCCTTCGTCTGTCACCGACTCAGATCTTCACCC
>JAIMZG010001649.1:0-40326 GCA_020466075.1 Colletotrichum coccodes
AAAACCGCAAACTTTGGCGGGAAAGTCTCCCACAGAGTGGGCAGCCTGCATCATGTGGTTGGTGATGGCAGACGCCAAGGAAGACAAGCGGCGGACATAGCTCAGTTGGGAGAGCGTCAGACTGAAGCGGACCTGGATCCGGAAAACTTCATTCAATCAATCTGAAGGTCGTGTGTTCAATCCACACTGGCCGCATCTTCGATTTTTGTCTTCGCCACGAAGCTATGTGTATGTATATATGACTTTTGGATTTTTCGAGCTTCATGGGAAAATTGAAGAAGGAAAAAAAATTGATGAATGAGACCCGCCCAAAAAATTCAATCTTGCAAAATGAGGAAAAGCATCGTGGATGGATGGATGGAGGAGCACTTTTTTGTCGATCACGTTGAGTTGGTACCATCATGCTTGTTACAATTGACGTTGTCTCAAAATTGCCTAGAGTGGAGCGAGGAGCCGCTGTATTTGGATCGGTAGTTGAGTAATTGACACTGTTCGAAGACCATACACATACACAAACATATATGTATATGAGTTTTTTAGGTAGTAGATAGGGCTGGCCATACACAGAAAAATGCGCGGCGTCGAAAATCACATCGTCATCCCCAACTGTTAATGGCAAATCGTTGCATCTCGGGAATGACTTGCATACAATACCACTTGGAACTATGGGCGTGTAAGGACACCCCTTGGCCGGAAGTGAATGGGGGACCGAAGCCGAGTCGATGGAGAACTCAATCAAGGTGGCTGCTAAGGCACTTTTGGTGGCGCTGGGAGGAGAGTTCGCAGTAGGTTTCTGCCCTGAAGAAGTTCATTCATCTGGCACGTAAACTTCACAATGATAGTGTAAGGGATGTGCTAGAATACAACCTCACGATGCGAAAAATTTCTGCACAGAGGCATTAACTGATCTACATGTACTTGTGCTGTGACATTGATTTTAGTCTTGTTTCTTTGAAACTGCGCCATCGCTGCGACATGGATCAACGGACGGTCCTGAGAATACGAACAGATCGTACAGCGGAACTGTGACGCTCCGAATAAGGACAACAGACGACTTTGCTATCGATAGCGCCTCTGATTGCGTGAGGAAGGCGAAGCATTCGTCTGCTATTTTGCCATCTCTGGGTATAGAGAGACCTTGATTAGATGTGCCGCACAGCTGAATGGAGCAAGCTTTCGAAAGATAAGGCCAGACCAGTCACATAGGTCGTGCACACTAGGAGCCACCACCCGCCGCGACACGGCTGTGACAGTGGTGATAACTCAAACAGCCCGTTCTCTGGATCAGTAGGCGGCCCGAGGTGGGCCAAGATGTATAAGTAATGAACCGATACTCTGCATCGCAGTGTCTGTGAGCGCCGGTAAAGACAAGACGGAGGAGGCCAAAGAGCTCTTTTGTCTTGGCACGGGAGAACGTCACTAACAGGAGGCCGAGGGAGATACACCGTTATGAGACTGAAGCTTGTGGTCATGCTTTACGCGCATCTATTCGGCGTACGATGTCACAGAGGTTTAAAAGAAGCAGTAACCAACTCGCCCCGTGCGTCTCTTATAATCTTTCGGCCTTCCGATAGCTAGTAGTTCTTCATCGGATGCAGCCAAGTTATACCGTGATGCGAAGTGCTTGTGATTGTGGTTTCTCCTATTCATGGATATCCTGGCAGATACCAGTTAATCCCTACGCATTGTCCACCATTCCGCACGTGGTTCTGTACACTTAATGAAACCGCGCTACCTGGTATTGTTCAAGGGTTGTGACAATGGTCCTTCCTTGTTGATACGCCTTGCTTTCATATCCCGTCGATCATATAAGGTCCTGCCACTGGCACTACCGGACATGCGTTGTTCGCCATGCCATAAAGGCGCCACCTCCACTTCATCAACTGGTACCTCCTTCGGAAGCCGAACATGGCCGTTGTGCCACCACCAGGATGTGAGCATTGTTCAAGCAGTCGAATACAGGAATTGGGTTCCTTGGCAAGAGCCGTCAACCGGACATATTTGACGACGAACGAGCTGGACACGACCATAATCGCACTCAACATACGCGAAGACGACGACGCGACGGCGGAGACCATACAGACTGTTTTATGGGTTCTCGTATCTTTATCAGCACTCTTCTTAGGATTGAGGATATACTGCAAGGTCTCGTATGCATACACGAGGATCAGGTTTGAGGATATACTTCTCATTGCTTCTTGGGTAAGTGTGCCCCAGTGGCGATTTATCTAGAATTGGCTTTGTAGTGTTGTTAACACCCGTCGTGCAGTTCGTCCTTGTTACGGATGCCTCGCTTAACGAGTTCATCATCAAGTCACGGTTTGGGCGACCCGGTTTCCCCATCACCGTCGAGAATATATCGACTCTTGCAATCATCGGTCTAGCTTCCATCACATGCTCGTTCGTCGGCCAGGTCTGGAGCAAGACCGCGTTCGCTATATCGCTTTTGCGGATGTGCGACGGTTGGAAAAAGGCTTTTGTCTGGTTCTCAATCATCTCCATGAATGTCCTATTCGCTTTCTCCGCATTATCGTTCTGGATCGGGTGCGTCCCACTGGAGAAGAGATGGAAACCCTTTAGTGAGGGGACTTGCTATGATCTGAAATGGGTTGTGTCATTCGGCATTTTCGTCAGCGGTCAGTCTTGATCATCCGTGAACCTCTGACACGATGCACTGACCCTCTATCAGTCTATTCTGGCCTTCTCGATATCGCTTTGGCCATTGTTCCGTGGCTGATCCTTATGTGGCCTACGCCAGCTGAAGAATCATCCGGTCTCACGCTGAGAAAGAAAGAAAAGATTGGCGTGTCCGTGGCCTTGAGTATGGGAGTGTTGTAAGTACTCAATTAGCCCCCTGAATCCACACTCGCCAACAGAATAAAGAGCAGGAATGGCAGCATTTGTAAAGGCTTCGTACATGCGATCAGTGAATGATACCACGGGCGACTTTTCTCGTAAGCGAAAGAACCGATTCTATTTTGTGAGTCTTGCTGACGTGATATTAAGACGGGGGAGCTGAGCTGGCCGTTTGGGCTGCGGCTGAAACAGCCATCACCATCATGGCGGCAACCATTCCAGTGCTGCGGGTCCTGCTGCGAGATACTGCAGTCAAGACCCGATTTCTTCCCGAAGCCATCAAGATGAGAGTTCGGAATAAGGTCACAAGGTCAGAAATTGGCTCAAGCAAGCCTATACCGCAATCAGAAAAGGACAGGCTACCTATAGCCTCATCGGGAGCCTCAATGTCTACTGCAGGGGCATCGCATTCTTCTTCCGGCTCGACGGCCGACTCTCAGAAGACTTTAATATCCAAGCAAGGTGACCCTCAACGGAAATGAGACGGACGAGGGGTGGTAAAGCAACCAGCTAATATCATGAAATGAAGACAAAACTGCGTGAACTTAGAAATCAGATAATAATGTTAATGAAGACTCAAATTCGAAATCACGGCGCTCAATAAATTATTGGAGTTGCCAACCAACCTATTGAGTGAGGAAAAAGTCTCACTAGTACCGCTCCTCAGACCTGCCCGATGGGCTTGCCTTGAGTCTGCCATGCCATCGGGGCCGAAGTAGCTACAAGAGGTGCCGTTGGGCCACCTTCCCTTGGGTCTTCATGGATGAAGTTCAGAGGGAAGCCGATGTCGAACTCCTTGAAACTTTCAATCTTCTGAATCTGTTCCTCCGTGAGGCGGATGCTCAGCGCCTTTATGTTATCCTCTAGATGCTCCACCTTGCGGCCTCCGACAATAGGAAAAACGTAGCGGGCCTTGTGCATTACGTAGGCCAGGGCAATCTGCTGGATGCTCTCGGTTCCGTGCTCCTTGGCGACCTGCTCCAGAACCTCGCTCGCCTTGCGCTGGTCATCGGATTGGTCCGGACCGAACATGGCCCGCAGGCCTTCGCCGGCCTTTTGGCGCTCCTCGAGCTGCTTCCTGGTCTGCAGCTTTCCGCCCCCGAGGACATCCCAGGGACACAAGGCCATGCCAAAATGCCGGGCCATGGGAATGATGTCCCGCTCAACATCGCGGATCAGAACATTCCAGCGACCCTGGTAGACGGAGAAGGGGGTCTTCCCATGCGCCTTGGCGTAGGTGTTCGCAGCGGATACGACCCAAGCGGGTGTATCAGAGGCACCTAGGTACAAGACCTTACCCTGCTCGACAAGGATGTGGAGGGAATCCATCAGTTCCTCGATGGAAGTGGTCCAGTCCCACCAATGGACGTAGAGCAGGTCAATGTAATCCGTCTGCAGCTTCCTGAGGGAATCCCGGACCGAGATATGCAGCGACTTCTTGTGGTTGCCGGAGTAGTTGACACACTTGCCAGGTCCGAGCTCGTGCTTGCGGTATTGCGTGGTGAACTTGGTCGCAACGAACATGATGTCGCGGTTGTTCCTGGCCGTCATCCATTCTCCCAGAATCTGCTCGGATTCCTCGTTCTGATAATTGTTGGCGGTATCGATGAAGTTGCCGCCAGCGTCGACGAAAGCATCGAGGAGGCTGAACGACTGTTCCTTTTCCATGGAGCCCATGAAGGAGGACCATGCCGAGCCGATTGACATCGCTCCCAGACAGAGCGGCGAGACCCTGACACCGGCGGTTGTGGACAGGACGCGGTACCGACCGAGCTCGGTTTGGGGCTCTGGAGCCGGTGCAAAGAGGGTTTGGAGACCGGACATTGTGTCGACCTGGAGTAACTAGCTGATGAAAATTCCCGAGTCCAAGGGTGGTGTCGCGAGCGCAGGCTTTTGATGAGATGACAGAAGACCCGCCACTGGACTGCCTTCGACCCCTCTCTTTATACCAACTCTGTTGATCTAACGCCAGCTATGAAGTAGGATCCGGTGGTGTGTATGAAGCTTGTAACTCGGACATACGTGGACTAAAGTCCGGGAACACACGCAGGGTTTCATTACCAAGCAGTCCGGAATGATACTTTAAAACTCGGGGCTGCATGGTCTCCGTGCGCCCTAATGACGTTCAAACGGACCCAGGATCATGTTGATCAGAATGATCGAATTTGCTCGGAGTGCTCAACGCGGGACCCATGTCTGCGGATCCCATTATGGACCACTGTGCCTGTTCGGCCCATACTGGTACGATGGGTCAGGGACTGGAGTAGATCGTTAAAGATGCAAGGCTCCAGGTGTGTTTTTGTCTGGAGAACAGGTATGGTCATAAACGACATCAGACGCGACTGCGGTCCGGTAACAGCGGGCAGCAATGTTGAGAACTGTGAACTCTAGAGTACGAGTTTAGACCGAATAAACATAACTGCAAGAATCATCATTAAACAGGTCAATACGCATCAAAGGCGGTGGATACCATGAACCACATGATGACTCTATATAAACTGGCCATATTGGCATATGAAAGACGTAAGCAGTAATATGGTCTATCCCAGTGGGGTTGCGGAGTTTGGTGTCCTCAAGTTCAACACTGCTCAAAATCTAGAACCAGAAACTCATGCCAAAGCACAGCTAGTGAATTGTATGTCGCAATACGAAATGGTACTTGAAGGCTCCGGCATTTCTAAACCCACTAGCTGATGAAAACCAGATGTATGTTGAGAGTAAATGGCTAACCTTCTCCTTGTCGAAGGAGATGCCAAGGCCTCCGAAATGTATCCCAAAGTGCGAAGATGCGGTCAGTTGGAGAGAAACACATCAACACGAGCTCAATGCAGGTTGCTTATGGCCATGCAATCTGATGACGTTTCTCGGAAGGATCGGCGGGCCTGACATTCACCAATGGGCTCCGTAATCAAGTTACTAGCGCCCGAAATATCTGGGTCTCGGCTGGAAAATCGCCGGAGCATCAAAAGCTTTTGGAAACACACGACGATACGTAAGTAGCCAAGCTGGCCAACCATATCCCACAGGCATGTAGTATTAAGGGGCTATCTTCGTAGCCAAGACAAAACTCCAATTCTGATAACGAGATAGACCGTTTGTGAATTGTTGGTCTTAGCAGTTGGCCTTGAGGGGTGATGAAGTCTTCTGAAACTCATAATTGGTTCCTGATCATGATGTATACCGCGACATATGGACTGAACATCATGAAAAGTAACATTATCCATGCTTGTTTCTTTAAAACACACGAGAACAGTCGCGTGACCGAATCTACTGGGTTTGAAGGTTTTCGGTCAATGTTGAATTGACATATAGTCTAGTTGAAAATTGAATTCAGTTTACAACAGGAGTATTCCTCTCGGAAGACGAAGAATCTCCAAGATCAGCAACTCATCATGCTAACTACAGCAGATTTCCTCCTGGAAAGAATGGATCGAACATAATTGATTATCTCTCAGGTTATACCGATAGCCAGGGCACCTTACGCTCTTTGACAGCAAGTGACCCAACTGACGCTATTGTTCACCCATGTTGTCGGAGGCTTGAGCTGGTCTTTGACGTTACTATATAGCTATATTTGGAAGCATTCATTTCCAGAACACTACTCCTTCCATCAACCTGCGGGCTGTCCTATAGACGGTGGCGGACTGGAGGGTTCCCTCGCCGTCGTAGTCTGCAGAAACGTCCAAGGTTCCGCTGGCATGGCGGATCGTGATGTCGCCACCGGCACCAGGGCTCATATCCACACACTCAGAGACAACTGTACCCTCTGAGGTGGCCGCTGCGGCAGCTGCCAATGCAACGGTAACGGGGATGGCTTTGTGGGGTTGACCGACCGACATTGCCCGCGCGACCAGCGTGTTGCTCCTTGAATCTTCGGGCGCAGACACGATAGCAATCTTTGGCACGCTTCCGGGAATGTTCTCTTCTACGTTTGCGAGGCCCATCTTAACACCGGCCGCTCGGCGAAGCTTGTCGAGCATCCGTCCCAAACTCGGATGGTCCTCGATTTCTTGGGGGCTGATGGTGCCATCGACGCCCAGGTCATCGGACCGAACGAAGCAGCAAGGGTTGCCGGCGTCGATGCATGTGACGTTCATTCCTTCGATTTGATTGACTTTGGACCCCGTCGGAAAGAGTTTGCCAGTTCGTGATCCAGCTGGGTTGAGGAAGTCAAGTCGCACTCTTGCTGCGGTCCCCGCCACGCCATCGATGACAAAATTGCCCTGCGTCGCAGCTTCCTTGCCATCAAGAGGGAACGTGGAATCAATGATCTTCTCGGTGTTGGTGTTGAATACGCACACCTTGGCCTCCGTGGCCCTGTTCGGCACGTCAACGAGGCCAGAGTTGACGGCGTAGGGCCCGACGGCTGCGCTCATGTTGCCGCAGTTGCTGGAGTAGTCGACATTGGTGTTTTTGATGCCGAGCGAGACAAAAGTGTAGTCGACGTCTGCATCCGGCCGCGAGCTCCTGCTAATCACGCAGACTTTGGATAGGCTGGAGATGCCACCGCCCATGCCGTCCAGTTGACGGCCGTACGGATCCGGGCTGCCGATGCTTCCGAGGAAAATGCTGTTCCACTCGGATTGATCTGCTGGCAAATCATCCCGGCGGAAGAAGATTGCTCGAGAGGTGCCGCCCCTGTAGTAGGCTGCTGGAAGACTGCTTTGGGATCGTGCTTGGACCGCTCGGCGGACGTGTGAAAGCATCGTCGACCGGGCAAAAGTCACGGAGGCAATTGAGTTAAGTAATACAAACGGACGAGTACCCTTGCCAGACAAATTTTGAACGATTTTCATGCTCGTGTTTAGGCTCTCAGCGTCTCTCAACGGGCAGTCTTTGGTTGTGTGTCATGTTCAACTGAGGATTAAGTAGTGGCCAAGCAACGGAGTTTGGCCGACACGGGCTTATCCCGAAAGGGAGCCCCTTGACAGCAACAGCGCCTGCTAACCCCGAACCCCCCGCAAATTGTCTCATTCTGGGTGGTTTGTGCCAAATTGGTTGATATCGAGGAAGTTGTCCTCGTTGCGTCTGAATCCGGGAAAGGGAAACTTGGAGCTTGACGCCGAAATCCCTGACCGCACTCTGCCCTGGAGAACTTCCAAACATCTAAAAAGTTGTTCAACAGGTTTAGGACGCTGAGCTTGTGAGAAAGCGTTGTCGTACTGGTGTCGTTTCATATATGAGCTTGGAAAAGATGGATTACTTCAATTAGGACTCATCGAGCTTTCTCGTATGTTTTTAGACTGACATGAAATTTCCCGAGCTACCCATGTTTACAGAATTGCTAACAACTACCGGTTCGTTATTCATAGAACCTCATCGGATTCGTCACTGATACCTTCGTCCAAGTCTCACTTCTAATCCATTTTCAAGTGTTTTCAATCACTCGACCATCATCGATGTCACCGAAACCTTCAATGATATCGATTCCCCGGCTGAGTCGGTTTCTGCCTTCCCCGGTATGAGGCCAGTCGCTGCCCCAAACTAGGCGATCGGGGACGGCTTCTGCCAAGGTCCTGACGATCGGTTCCAAATCATCGTAACCGGACGCTGCCAGGTCGGAGAGTCGATAAAATCCCGATATCTTGATTATGACCTTCGAGGCCTTTGCGAGTTTGAAAAGCGACTCAAATCCGGCTTGTTCTTTGGGATCGACGATATCTTTGGTGGCTGGATGTAAGTCAAGCCGAGAGATGCCTCGCATACCGCCAACGTGGTCGGCGATAACTTCGACTGGGAGGTTCAAGATCGTCTCGTATAAATCTAGCATGTTTTCATTTTAGCTTATGCGCCGATCTGTTTGGACTGGCGTCAGTGAGTTTACCATCCCATGTCGATGCTGCGCAAAACAACTGAATCTTCCAGCCCGGAAGACCTTTAATGCGAGCTGCTGTCTGCACTATGACTCTGCGAAGTTCGTCAACATCAATGCCGAGCCCAGACGCCTGTCTGTTTATCCTGAGACCTCGGATACCATGCTCGTGCAATACTCGGAGGTTTTCGTCTGTGATACTGTCGATATCCACAACCGCAATGCCTCGGACCATCCGACTGCCGCTCTTTCGCAATTGATCGATTGAATGCAACAAGACCGTGTTATCAGTGCCATAGGGTGACGGCTGCACAAGCACAATATTGAACGGGCGTTCATGTGTCAGGCCCGAGCTGAACTCCAATAACTGCTGCGATGTCGCCTGAGCCGGGGTGTACGACCTCAAGGCCGCGAAAGGTCCGACCGAGGAGTCGAAAACGTGGACGTGAGTATCCCAGCCATCCGGCGAGAGACTTCTTCTTTGCATGTTAGAAACAGAACCTCTTTGAAAAGACGGGAGACTGGGCTATTCAAATTGTGCTACTTGTTCCGTGCCGGATGTTGTGCTGAATCACCAAGTTGCTGTGTGTGTCTGGGGAAGCCGTCATTCCGATCTTCGGCGCCGGCAGTCGATGGTGGACAAGGGTTCCCCAAGACCTCTGTACTCACAGCACCCTTTGCTTGAATCTTCATGCAGTTATGCCGTAGAGAGATATCCCTGCCCAATCTTCCAGGTGATGGTGGATGAATTATGACAAGGCTCAAACAACGAGCGCAAGACACACGGCCAAAGCCCGCAGTTCCGTCGGTATTTCTCCGAATAAGCGCCCCCACGCCCATCGGATACATCCGACGGGCTAAGCTCCGAACTCTCTCAGGACCTTGCCACTGTCGAGGTCTTCCATCGCCGACCGCGATTGAGTACAACCCGCTCAAACTATACCTCCGCTATCAGCATCATATACAATCGGTCCAATCATTCCGGGCAATAGTTATCATCATGACCGAAGGCGCCGCCGAAGACGGGGCGTCCCCGACGCCGAGCTCCGGAAGTCGGCCGAGGCCGACCCATCGGCGAGGTCTCAAGCGAGGCGTCGCGGCTTGCGAGCGTTGCCGGAAAAGAAAGCAAAAAGTAGGCGCCTCGGGCTTGTTTTTGATCACACACTTACATGGTCTCCGGTTCCAGTGCGACGGTCAGCTGCCGACATGCGGGCAGTGTTCCGCCACAGGCGCGGCCTGTGTGCCTTCAGAGCGCTACCTCGTGCGAGTTGCGAACCCGGACTGCGAGTGTGATCGCCTCCGAAGCCAGGTGGAAAGCCTCAAGGCACAGCTGGAGGCTTTGATGGCTGCGATTGCGGATGGCCATGCCGGCTCTGATCTTTCGCAGGGGTCGCCACCGGGGAGAGGCGGAAACGCAGAGGAAGCGCCAGGGGGTGAATCTCGACGTCGGTCTTTTGCTGAAAACACGACATGTAGTCCGCATCTCGAGCGTTTGCTCCGTCCTACATTCTCCGGCGACAGGGGCTCGAGGGGCGGAGACGATGATCTTCTAAACAGTCCATCCCGGCTATGGGACGGAGTATCGACCGGGATGACCCCTAGCCGCACACGCAATACCACTTACCCAAGTCTGGAAGACATCAGTAGCCTTGTTGAGGAGTTCTTCATTCGCCGGTGGCCACAGTTCCCAGTTTTGCATAAGCCAACGTTCTACGAAAAGCACTTCCTACCATTTTCCAGGGGCGAATCCCTCAATCAGCTCTCTTCGTTTCAGGTCAACATCGTGTTAGCAATCGCTGCTTCCGAAAAGGCTCGCAACGATGGTCATCATCGCAAACTAAAGGAGGAATTCTTCCAATCTGCAACGAGAGCACTCGGGGGCGTACTATGTGCCGACGACTCCGATTGCATCCAATGCCTCCTTCTCCTCTGCATCTACGGCAGCAATGAGCCACAGTGTGTCAACTTGTGGCACGCCATCGGCCTGGCCTTACGCCTTGCCATCGGCATAAACTTGCATCGTCGTGAATCAATCGCCTCGAAAGAGCCTCTGGAAGCGGAATTGCGCAAACGGCTGTTCTGGTGTATTTATACAATGGACAGGAGCATCTCAATGTCTCTCGGACTCCCGCTCGGTATCCAAGATGCCGACATAACCATGCCGCTTCCCCTTCCGCTCTCGGACGACGTCCTAGCCAACCCAAACCAAGATGCATCACTCAGCTTCGGACCTGACGTGAAAGACCTATCCACGTTCCTCCACATCGTCGAGCTGCGCCGGATCAACGCCGACATCTACAAGTCTCTCCATTCTGCGGGGGACGCTAATCTCGACGAGACAAACATAGACGTCATCCGCGTCCAGTACCACACGAGACTGAGCCAATGGCTCGTTTCCGCGCCGCGGTATTTCGTCCCGCCGTCGATGCATCAGACACCAGAATGGTTCCAGATCGCCTATCACCAGGCCATCATGAACCTCTACAGGCCGTCACATGCATCGCCGGTCAGCACGATCGGCGCTCTCCGCCACTGCGCGGACTCGTCAATCAGCTTGATAAGCTGCTACGGCGGACTGTACGCTAAGAACAAGGTCACTTACACATTTTGGGCGCTCACGTCGCTATTCATGGCTGGCGTCACGATGCTCTACTCGTTGCGCGCCAGTGCCACGCTACGACAAGAGCTTACTCGAGAGGTTGTCGAGTCCAACATCAGGTCCTGTGCCACTCTTCTCCGCGACATATCTCACGGCGGAGCCGTGGTTGAGCGGAGTGTGGAGATCGTCGAAAGACTGGGAAGGGCGACTCTAGCTTTCTTTGAGAGCGCATCGGACTCTGCGGACAATCAGGTTGACACGGAATTCATGTCCTGGTTTGGGTTGAAGGGGCATGGACATCACTTGCCAGGCCAGAGCCCGGCACAGCCTACACCGAGCGCAGACATACCGTGGAACGACTTGTTCCAGCAGGGTTTCGACCTTGGAAATGTTTATTGCGGCGATATGTTGGTCTAACGTGTTCTCAACTTCCGGAGAAGCGTTGTGATGCGCACAGAATGAAAGCCGTTCTTCGGTACGAAATTAGAGTATGAAGAACACAACATCGGTGTGTTTAGTTGCTCGCTCAAGAGCATGTACGCATGACTTTTGCGGGTTTAGTCGAATCTTTACTGAGCTTGAAGCGATTCCATCTTTAGCTCCACGATCTGTCCGTGCCCAAGATATCAAGGACACGACGACTGGTAAAAAATTGCCATTTAAATCACTTTCTTTAGCAAGGTTATTACGTAACCTACTTAGAGTTCTATTGCTCTAAGGCGTATAAAATTCAGGGGTATACGAAAATACATGCAGTCGGCGCCAGGAGTACATGAAGGAGTGTGCTGTGACAATCAAATCACAACTAGCCTGAACAAATTGCTTTCAAAAATGCTTACCAGCCAAACTGCTCGCAATGGAGATCGACAGAGGGTCCCTTGGTCCGTATTTCCGTGGCGGTAGTGTTCCTTATCTCGTGCATCAGTTTCTGCGGGCCACAACCCATAACAATAACTCTCTGAATAGGAGTCGATTCTTCAACCACACGACGAATGACGGCCGCGACATCCGGACGGCCGTAGTTAAGTGACGAGCTGAAAGTATTTTGTACCTCTGATTCCTTAAATCGAAGCGCCTCGGCGTCGGAATCACTGAGCCTTGAAGAACGGCGCCCTCCAGTTGAATCCTGCCGGCTCTCGTCTACGGTATTCGGCCGGTCGCTCTTTGATGACAAGGGTTCGTCGGTTATAAAGAGAGATATGGAGAAGTTGGGGTGTTGTAGGAGCCTCTGTAAATGGGCGGAGAACCAGCTAAGGATAGCTATTCGCAGATCAGCTACGGTTCGTTGCAGGGTTATTGGGACAGAATGAGATTAGTTCTTACCAGACTTCTTCAACGCCCACACCATGATGACTTTCTGTTCGGATCCCGACTTCATTCTTGCCAGAAGATTCAATGCGACACCGACCGTGAAACTGGCTCCGCTACCGCCTGCTATCAGCACGACGCGGTCGTAGCTTGTTAGATCGGGCAGATATCCGTAAGGCCCCTGTACCGAGGCCGAAAGAGCTGCACCAGGATTCTTCGAGGCATAGTTGTGTAGGTCGCGAGTGAATCCATCATGCGCGGAAACTACAAACTCTAGAGGCTCTGCTGCGGCTATTGTGAAAGGGTGCGTTTCCAAGAGTCGAATGCGAGGAATCCAGAGATATGCATGCTCTCCAGATCGGGCAGTAGAGGGGCTTTTCTTGAGAACGATCTTTGTAGCGCCGTGTGGTAAGGGATAAACAGTCGCTGTGTTGTTGACGCTATTGGCGCCGAGACGAGTAAGGCGAACGGCGTGGTCGAGGACCCACATACCGCCGGCCACAGCGATTACAAAAACCACATTTTCGGCGACATCGGGGTGATGAAGGCTGATAAAGGCTAACGAAAGTATGAAGAAGGAGACGTGGAGGATATAGAATAGCTCGTAGTGTTTTCGGCTGAAAATGATAGCGACGATGGTCATGCTGAGAAGCATGAAACCGGCGACAATGCCATAGATCTCGTCCAAAACCTGGAGGCGAGTTGCGTTGTTCTGCTGGATGAATAAGGATGAGTAACAAGAGCCATGTATGATGACATGTACGACGATTGTGAATCCGGCGATGCCGTGAAGGAACTTTAGCCTTTCGTATGACCAGGCCGAAAGATATGCGAGAGGCGTATTCCGGAGACTAAGGAAGACGACGAAACATATATTTGCGAGCGCAAGCCTGGCAAACCAATCATTAGTAAGACCGCTAGTAGTACAGAGACATGGAAGAAACAGTTGGAAAATGTGAAGCGGGTGAGTCAAAGGATAAGTAAACTAACCATCCTGTTCGGGCTGCGATTACGGTCTGCATCGGCAAAGCATCATAATCCGAATGAATGAACATGAACAAGATATTCAATGCCAGATACCCGGCACTAATCAAGGCGTGGCCAACGGAAGTCATTTTCGGTCCGGTCCGGATAAGGTATCTCTTAAAAAATCTGTCCGAGGATTTAGCTGATAGCTCCAACATTACAAAATAGAATCTAACCTGATAGGCATGGCACACAGAGCCACCAGCCCCGTCGGCAGGAATTTACGAAATAGGTTGGCTGTATAGAAGATAATAAACAGGGCCATGACCCCGGCCAACGCCGCTGCATAGTAAGACGCGGCCTCATGGTCAGCTCTGGCGCGAGCCGCGAATAACATCATCATCTGGGCTGGGTCTGGCTGGGTGGGCGGCACATTATCATCGGGTAATGCTGTGGGCTGGGGAACAAGCGTTGTCGTGCTGGTGAGAGCCGTCGATGTAGTGTAAACAACCCGGGAATACATCGTGGACCAGGGAGAGATTTCGTCTTTGGGGGGGGTTAATCAGAGTATTGACGAAGGGTATAGGATAAGGAGCACGTGCAGTGTCTTTGGTTTGCCGCAGTGAAGTCAGGCTAAAAGTCGGAAGCAAACAGACAGAAAATGAAGGGTATCAAATAACCGGTGGTTGTAGTAAGTCCTATTCGGCACTGACTGTTCGTCCCTCAACGGAGACTTCTTCAGGTCCTTAAGTAACATTATATTCAAGGTGCTGATCAATAATCATCAAAGACCCCTGGAATTTTGAACATCAAAGTTTCTTCGGTGGTTTTCCAGGAACTTGAACATGAGTCGCTTCCGAGGGCCAATTTCACAATATTTTCTTGGTCGCAGCAAAGTTTACGGCTTTGCTGTGGCTTATCCCATACCCTATCGATAGCATGTCTTGGAACAAAGCCAATTCTGCTGCGCAACAATCTCGAAATATGGCTTAGACTTTAATTAGCTGCGTATGCGTGTTGATCCCTGCCTTTTGAGAATGCCCTGAGACCGCTGCGGGTACACCACATCTGCTAATTATCCTTCGCATTTACATCCGGGTTCCGACACCCCGCGCGTCTACTGACTAAGCATTGGTTTAGACTTGGGTACCGACAATTCATGTAATTAGTCCGCCCGAGTCGAGTTGTTGCTTGGCCTGTACCGCCTTTCCTGCAATCCGGTCTTGGCGTCACGTCAATCAGTCCGTCAAAGCTTAGATCAGTGTGCGCACCGAATGCTTTGGCAATATCACCTTCCTGATGAGCAGACGCTCTTGGCATAACTAGCAGCGTGAGCTGATCTTGGGACGGAATGCAGCAGGTTCTAAGGATGTGGAAGATTTGCCTGTCATTCGAGGCAAGGTACAAACATACCGACTCTTCTTGGCTGTTGGGAGTCAATCAAGATAGCCTTTTGACTTGGGCAGCTGTTGCGTGGGCGACCTCTTTCACTTCGCGCAAATCTTCTATTCATATCCCAGTATCTTACCTACCTAATCTAATAAGTCAATCTTTTCATTCATTATGTACCAAAGAGCAGTAGAGTAAGCGAATCAATTGTGTCGCTTGCATTGGGCACAGAATGCACATTGCGTCATTACCAATCTTGATTGAGCAAGCCAGAAACTATCTCATATACACTGGATATCATGTCCTCCAGCGGAAACCGGGGTGCTTCCAGTCAAGGTCAGATATCTCCTTCGCACTGAAGCCTGCCAGCTCAGCATCAACATTGCGTTGATCTCTCTTTTTATTATCCCACTTCATCCAAATCCAGCCGCCAAGAGAGATTAGAAGCATCATGCAAGCGGCACCAAGATTTAAGCCATTACCAATCTTGAAATCAGGCGCATCTGACGAAATATAGCTCCAGGTAGATACGAGTCCACCCACGTTGCCCAACATAACCTAGGTCTCTCGTTTAGGGCTGCGGCTCCAGGACAAACCCAACACAACAGGAGAGATAACTCACGTTTAAGCCAATGGCACTGCTACGTGCTGTATCACTAACCACATTGGCGCTGATCTGCGCGTTAGACATTGTGCCGAGAACCATCGCAGTGCTGGCGATGAGGAAGGTTGCAGCGTATCGAACCCTGGCGATGTCTGAGACCAGGAACATGATGTAACCGATAATCATTACTGATGAAAAGGCATTAGTTTCAAAACCGAGGAGCCTCCTGCAGCATCTTCGTGACGGGAGACATACGTGGAGCGCTCAATGCGATAAGTGCCTGTCTGCGATCCAGATACCAGCTCAACGCGGGGAAACCCAGCACAAACAACGCCCCAACTGCGTAAGGGGGTACGCTATAAAGCTGTTGTTGAACGATACTGTAGTTCGGGTAGATTGAGCGTACAATCATTGGCAGGAAAAATGCGAGCCCTTGTACGCTGATGTTGTTGAATAGAAAGATGACGGCAATATGAATGGTGACAGGGCTCGTCATACCACGTACGAGTTTGGTGCGGTCCATGCCGTCGAGGATCTCCGTAGCTCCTACACGCTCTGACTTTACACGAGCAGTACAGAGATCTTTCTCTTCCTGCGTTAGCCAGCGCGCTGTTTCTGGACGATCCGTCAGCGTAAAGAATGAGATGATAGCCAGGCCTATGGTGATGATGCCCTCTACAGCAAATATCATCCTCCAGTCACGGAGGGAGCCGAAACTATCCATAGTAAGGATGGCTGAGGCGAGAAGTCCGCCGAGAGCGCCAGCCAGAGGGGCTGCAACCAAGCAAAGTGAAAGGCGGAATGTAAACTCGGCACGTTGGTACCATCTTGAAAGGTAATATGAGATCCCAGGTAACACTCCGGCTTCAAAAATACCCAATAGGAACCGCACACCTCGCATAGCAGCTTGTGTTTGGACTAGGGCGGTGGCGACAGAGGCAATGCCGAAGATAAGAGATGTGAGAGGAAGGAACCAGCCAGGTCCCATCCACTTGCAGCATATGTTTGCAGGTATCTCGAAAATGATGTAGCTGGAATGTGTTAGGTTCGGTAAGATTAATGCCTCAGTTGAAATAAGTCTCCAAAACATAGTGAATGGAAGAGAGAAGTGGTTTAAGTTATTCTAGTAAGGAGTCCAATGTGAGCATACATACGAGATGTAAAAGAAGGAAAGAATTATGTTGTAGTCGTAGCCTTGAAGTTCTAAATCTTCTTCTAAGCCGGCAATCCGAGCGTTGCCTTGTGGATTGTTAGTGAAAAGTCCAAGGACGAATCGTTTGAGGGTGTCAATGCAACATACCAATGTTCGCTCGGTCAATGAAACAAAAAAGATAAAGAAGGGCAACAGTTGGAATTATGTAGAGATCAAGCTTCCACCTTAGCTTCCGAACGGCTTCCTTGTCGAACTCGACAATTGCGTTGCCATGGCTGTTGGCATGTCAGCATCGATCTTTTTCGCCGTACGCAATCCGGGTACATCTTGTTTGAGAAACTCTTCACTTACACATCGGTAGCCAACTGACCCTGACCGGCCGCATTGTGAAGATTGCCTATAGCCTCCTTCTCGCCTACATGATCGGAAGCTGCTACTCTCTGCTCGATTTCCATGCTAGTGGGATCAGCTTTCTCGCTTGCGTCGTACATAGTAGCGGCCTCTCAAGTTAGAATCACTGATTAACGAATGATTGATGATCAAGAAAATGTTGACATGTTTATCCAGTTGGGATTGTGTATATGTGCGTATTTGTAGTCAGGACGTCGGAGACAATGGAAGATGCTTCCGGGAGGACCCAAACTGAACACTCACAGACTGCTTCCGAGATCGTGAAAACAATAGGAGAGACTTCTCCCTTCCGAGCAAGAGGGAGAGAAAGTGGCGTTCCGAAACTCAATGTTGAATCCGCTGGCCACATGAGTTGGGCCCGCGCGGCATGTCGGGACGTACCGTTAACTAAACTGAGCCTTAGGCTGAACTCCCTAATCAATATTCATGATGTATCTCTCCAGAAATCTTATCCTTAGGCTCCTGACCACCTGGTTTTACCTGTCATGACTGAACAACTCCAGAATTCAACAAGTGTTACGCAGTATAACGCATAATGGCGGCCGTTGCATTGTATCCCACCGGGTTCGGACTGACGCTGAAAGCCCGTACGTCCCCGGTCGGCTAATTGAATTCATTGCTTAGGAATACATAAAAATATATAACCAATCAGACAAGAAATCAATCCATTTAGAGAAGGGCGGGGACTAAAGTGGGTGGAATTCCTGGCGTCAACCCGCACCCTGGAGGATTATCGTTGCATACAGGGGACTAGCCTGCTGTATTCCCAACGATGGAGGACAACGACTAGGTGAAAAGGAGGCGAAAAGCCAAGCGGGGGGCTACTAAGCATCTGAGACTGAATAGCGGTATGTGCTGTAGAATTCCAGATGGGTTTGAGGCTGCCACCCAACTCTTGGCTGCAGAATTCAATGAAACCCAAGCCACGTACCAGCATTATTCGTGCGAGGACAGTCTCCAGCAAATGGCACTGAACCAGGTTACGTCACCCAATTCAATTCTAATCTAATTTAGCTTCGTAATCCTTCTACTTCCTTTCGTAAATGTGGCGTGGCACAGACTTCCGTCCCTGTAATGTGTCGTCCCATCAAGGACGACAGGTATCCGCTTAGAATTTTCACCTGGACCGATTGAGCTGTACTATCCGCCGCTAAAACAGTTGAGCTGAAGTAGGCCTCTTGATACAGGTCTAACTCTTGCCACACAGCCGTGTTCCGGCCATCCGGTCTCCGGATTCCGCAATTAGCAGTAACGAAAGCAAGAACCTTGGAGGTCTGTTCTCCGAGCTCCGTTAGCCAGGACTGACTTCCGGCCGAGTCTAAGACGCTGACGCAAACTCTTTACCCTAAGGAGAGAGAGGCCTAGCACCTTGTCTGTCGAAGTGCCGATGCAGATGTGTTCAATTCGTTGGACCATCCGTGTTGTTTTCTACTCGCTGGGGCTTTAGCTTCTGGTATCATGCCCCTTTTGGTAAGAGAAACGCGACATTGAACGTGAACTATTTGGGTGGTTAAATCTGTCATAGCAATGCGCCTGACATTCCACACGTCCGTATTCACGCACCACAACGTTCAATGAGGCAGGTGATTTCTTATGCTTTTAATTGCTTCCGAGCTTAATTTGATTCCTTCCAAGAAATGGACGTCAGCAAATAGTGAAGCCGAACAAAGGTGACAAATATACGAAATCAGAGACCAAAGTTGAGTTTATCGGCTGTTTTCCATTTCAAGCTACCTGAGAGGATAGTCACATGTTGATTAACGAAGAACTGTAAAGGGTCCTCAATCCTTCGATCTAAGGACTGTCTATTTACAAGTCATAACTATCGTCATTGAGCTTATAGTTTGTGTTTGATGAGTTGTGCTGGCCGGTGAATCGAGCCCTCGAACCCCCATCGGTTGCATTGAAACCAATTTAAATCAGCTCCAGAGGGTTGGTCCTGTTGGCAGGCGGCGCAACTTGCAGCGCATCCCAATGCTCAGCGATGCAACTTCCCTCAAAGCGCCAGATATCAACTGCAGCAGTGTAACGTCCCATACCCGGTCCCTCGACTCTAACATGGCTCCACCCCACGTTGTCTGCAAAGCCGGTGTTTGTGATCGTGACGTTCCATTCGGCGATACGAGGCGCAACCCACTCCAAGCTAGCATCGCGGTCGCCATTTACGTTCGGGTTGTGGTTGATGGCGTTCAGAAGGATGTGCTCTCTGCCAGCGCGAAAAACGTCCTTCTCGATGTAAAACTTGCGTAAAAAGTTGGTGAAGATTATGGACTGCTCGGCAGAGGAGACAGGATACCCAGGGTTGCAAGTGAAGGATGGGAGAGTTGTAGAGCCAGGAGTGTCATTTTGAGCGAAGACCGCTGGGACGGAAAAGAGGTTTAGGGCAGCGAGTGCGGAGAGCTTGGAGAATTGCATGTTTGCAGGTGGTTTGGTGTGTACTAGCGTATCAACTCAGAAAACGAAGGTTAAATGTAACAATGCAATGATGTTTGAACGATAGTAAGTGTGTAGCCAACAGATTTTTGATGGAAGTAAGACAGAGTATTTGTAGTGTAGCCCGTCAAGCCTGTTCTCAGTGTTGATTGTAAATATTCATCTTCTGCTCTTCGCGTTCAGTGCCTTGCCAGCCCTTTGTTAACGCGTTTGTAAGCATCAATCGTGACTCACTAAGAAGCTTGATAATCAACAGATCGTTGAATGCTGTTGTTACGCGATCTTAGAGTGAAGCATTCAGATTTGATTATCTATACCCTAGTGAAGCTAGCCGGCGTGCTTATAACCTGGTCTAGCGGTCCCGATTAACGGTCTACCTCTAACGTGCTGTAATTTGTCTAATCTATCCTCCGTTCCGTAAGTTGGTCAACGTTGCTAAGCTGCTTGAACGAACAGGCGACCGAAAGACGGTAATTAGACCGAAATTAAGCTTCAAAAACGGCCGCTCCATTTGTTGTCCATAAGCCCGTAAATGCTAGCAGTGCCCCGCCCCCACTTATTTAGAAAGCAACACCCACCTAAATGGGTGGTTAATATCCGTACGTGAATACCACCTATCTTTCAAAGCTATGTAGAGCCTAGAATCGCTGCAACTATTGTCGGCCCTTGTTGCTCTCGGTTATCCAGGCTGGGCTAAGCTATTGCTTGTACAACATCGCTCAGCTCTTTTCGCGGCCGGGGAATACATCTTTGATAGCATAGGTAGATTGAACATGGTTTCGTTCTTGGTGTGATATTTGATTTTGCGTATGGACAGCGAGCAACCACACCGATGTTGCTTGCCACTCCTTGATAAGTGGATCTGATCCGGGCGGACCAGCGTAGCGGCACTGGCTGCTGCGCAATGCATACGTGGATAGACACTCGGTGGACAGTGTAAATGGCCGGGTTTTGGTGGTGGATGCTGCAAAGCCCGGCCAGCTTTTTTGTCTACCGGTCGACAGAGTATAGATAGATATGTACTCTATTTAAGGCCAGGGTGGGGTAGCAGACCAACGCTAAAAGCCCTTGTCCACTTCCATTCCCACTCTTTTCCCTAAACAAGTTAATATCCTCAGTATCTGATTCGGCAAGCATCTCTGGGCATTTCAAGGCAATGAATCTGATTAGCCTTCTTTGGATGTCGTCCTTTTTAGCGTCTGTGTGCACCCGGTGGGATACCGCGCGCGGAGGTGATATCGTGCTGAATACAGATTGAGTATACTTATTTATTGGTTGTGTTGCTTGCATAATGATTGCTCACTGCATTTCAAGTGTCATCTTGAGTAGCAAGGTGATGTAATTTATCAAAACCTTGCACTTGGAGCAGAGTTGACTTACCTTGATCTACTTTGCTTCCAACGCCTTTATTTTACTGAATCGTAAACCCTATAAGTCAGGAAAATCAATGTCCATGATTATTCTTTGTAATACGTAAGAAGACTGACAGACAGTGCGTGCATCACAATATCAGTTATCATTAGAGGCAAGATTTAACTTTTAAAAAAAGCCTGTTTTGGATTTCAAGTGACTATCCCTGAGGGCGAGGAAGAGTACACAAGCCTGAGTATGCATACATCAGTAGTGATTGGTTTTTTTTTGGTTTTTTTTTGGCTCAGCCGTCAGGAGGCGTCAGGAAACAACAGGAATAGACGTAGAACTAAGCAAAATCAGGCATGAGGCAGAAAACCGCACACCGACCCTGGATAGATCCTTTTCGTGCCTTTGACATTACTTCCTTACAAGTAGATGGTTGCTAAACGACGTGAAATAAGCAACCGCGCGGTTGGTATATTTATTAATACGTAAGTGTATTAGGCCTCGTTTAAAGTTTTCTCCTTTCGGCGACGGACAGACATCATCCCCTACAGCGGTTACCTCCTGAGCGTAGTAGAGCTTAACGGAGCTCGGAACGCTCTATCGACTGCGCCCGACTCCGCTTACTCTAGCACGAACGTAAGGTCCGCCATTATACTTTCCTCACATTGGCTTCATGTGTAAAGAGTTAAAAACCAGGACATCTTACTCAAGCTTTTCCTCTCTCCCACCTACCACCGGATACTGAATAAAATCACCTTCGTTCTATTTCAAACTTTATACTGTCAGTCTCGTAAAAACCTACTCCATGGCACCCCACGCTCTGCTCTTTAGAGCTAAGGCGCTGATTTTAGGCTTGGTGCCCCTTGTTTTTTCTACCACCGTACCTCCCTGTGGCTCAACACTTGCGGCCGATTTCGTTTTCCAAAACGGGTCCATCTACACTCTCGACGGATATTCGAACCAAGTCAGCACGCTTGCCGTCAAAGACGGTGTTATCATCTATGCCGGCAATGGTACAGTCTCCAAGGACCTCATCGGTAACTCCACCAAGGTGTTGGACTTGGGGGGCCGCATGGCAATGCCTGGCTTGGTCGACACCCACTTGCACGCCTTACAAGCCGGACAAAACATGCTCAGATGCAACTTCAACTACCAGCGCCTGAACAAGCAGCAAACCCTCGATCATTTGCAAACCTGCCTCGACAGTGACCCTAACGCTGCACCAGATGCCTGGCTTGACGCCGTCAACCTCAATTATATGGCTTTGGCTGGTGGCGGGGAAAGTCTCAGCAAGCTGGACCTAGACCCTCTGAGTGCCACCCGCCCCATTTCGCTTCGGTCGAACGATTTCCATACCTTTGTCCTGAACACCCCGGCGCTTACATTTTCCAACATCACGAGCACGACGCCGTTTCCACCTGGTGGAGTCATCGAATACCTTCCCGGAACACAAGAGCCGTCTGGAATCCTTCTGGACGGCGCCAACATTTTGATTGCTGGGCCCCCACGACCAACCGATGAGGAAAATGCTGAAGCCGCCCGGGCCGCACTCCAAGTTCTCCGGGAAAACGGCATTACGACATGGCAAGATGCCTTGGCGACCGAAGTGAACTGGGGACCCTTCTACGAACCATGGCGAATCGTACATGAGTCAGGTGGCTTGAGCTCGCGTGGTTACTTTGATTACCGAATCCAGCCTCCGGCCAACCTCGAAGGGGTCGACCCGTTGGTTTCCGAGACCGTAGCACTTCTTGCATCTAGGAATGACAACTCCACCATCACTCGTGTGCCGACGCTGAAGTGGCAGGCAGTCAAGGCACTTGTGGATGGTGTCCCCGTCTTTTCTGCAAGAACTGCCGCCCTTACAGAGCCATACTTGATTCCCGTCGCCAACGGGACCAACGGCACGCAGGGGTGGGGCCCGGATCCTGGCCCGTTGCCCGCGCCGTACTGGAACGCTGAGATTCTCGCCAAAACGATTGAAGGTTTTTTCTTGAACGATGTTGATGCCCAGTTGCACGTCACTGGCGACCATGCCGTACACATCAGCTTGGATGCAGCGGAGGCCTACCTCAGGGCTCACCCCAACAGACGCGAGATCCGCCTCGCCCTCGCTCACTGCACTCTGACGTTGGAGGAGGACTGGCCTCGTTTCGCCCAACTGGGTGTTGACGGCGTGTTCAGCCATCAATGGTCTCAACCCTCTCCCATGTGGATCCCGGACACCTTCAATAGCTTCGGCCCGGATCGTCTAGACAATGTCGATGCGTATGCTGAAATCCAGGACGCCGGACGCCCTGCAGTTTATGGAAGTGACTGGCCTGTAAGTCTTGAACCCAACGCCCTAGTCCGGTTATCTCTTTTGTCCAAACTGACCACGCATAGGTCGATCCTCTCGACGTCTGGCTTGCCTTGAAGGCAGGTGTCACCCGAAGTGGTGACCCCGAGAACATCAACTCACCCGCGTCTATTGGAGAAGCCTTCAGGGGTACATTCCCAGGCCGCGGGATTTCCCGCGAAGCCGCGCTCCGTGCTCACACGATCAACGGAGCTAGATTCCTGCGCGCCGATGGTCACTTTGGTTCCTTGGAGGTGGGTAAACTGGCAGACATCATTGTCATCGAGAATAACTTCTTTGAGGTCCCCGACGAGACTTTGGGTAGGAACCGGGTGCTGTTCACCATGGTCGGTGGCGAAATTGTCTACGTCGAGGACGGAGCTCAGCGCAGCTTTGCGGCTGGCATTACTCCCAAGTTCCCTAACAACGACACAATTGCTCTCAAGATGGCACGCAGAAACTTGGGTGGTGACTTGAAGCATCTGGATGCTGCGGGACGCGCTGATGTCGCCAAGCTGAGAAAGAGGGGAGATTGTGGGTTTGGACATGCCCACTGAGCCCGAAACAGTGCACTGTTGCAATACCCAAGGGCATAAGAGCAACAATTTTAACACTGGAGTTACCTAATTATTTTTTCGCAACTTCCAGCAGTTGAGGAAAAGCTTGCATCTGTTTTTAGGCCTACTTGGATATCATTAATCAAATATCGATTCGAGGGCATACAGTGGGATGATGATAAATCGCCGGGCTTTGTTCTTGCCTCGGAACCAAACTGTCGAATACGTTCGTGGATGCACTGAACACTTCGGCCTACATGGTCTTTTCTAGTCTGCAGTTAGGCCACCAGGTTCCGTCCAATACAAGTAAGCAGCTTCATCACCACTCCGCGTATATGATCCTCGCACTACTGTCTCGCAAGGTATGTCTCTTGGACCAAAGATCAGTTCAACCCTTCGCAATAAGTAGTCGTAGTCCGTAGTGGAACATATAGAACACAAGCGAGTTTGAAGCATGCTATGAAGTACATGAACCAACCATTTTGGCTCTACACGGCCCAAGTTTTGTCTTCACAACGTTAATAACAGTAATCAACGATGTCCTTCTAAAAGGTCTCTGCATGGACCAAAAAGATGAGCGTATAATATATGGGCTGATTCGATTGTATTGTTGTTTTAATGGTGCTTCCAAGCCATATCTTTAGCCCGGCTTCTATCTTCGGTTCTTACACTTCACAGGAGACCACGCCAAGTCATGAGCGGGCCCCCAGGCTTCGTTCATACCCCAAGGCGCAAGGGGTCACAAGAAATCAGAAAAAGGAAATTTAACACCCCATTCCCACGACGAACGAGATGTCGGAAGCAGGTGACCTGATTAAGTTGATGTATTCCATTATTTTGCGAATCTACTCCAGTTTCTACCTTTCCTAAAATTGTTGTCAAACTAGGGCTTGCAAAACTGTAAATGTAAGGCAAACACATCCCGCTCACTATCGAACATCTATAATTTTTTACGTGCCTTTGCATCGGCCACTCCGAAGCCGCGTCAGTGTAAACATATTTGAGGCTGAGATGTTCCGGAATAGGCTGAACGGGTCCGAAACCTGCGGGGCATCGTCCAGCAACTTCGCTACACCAGCAGCGAGCATCGAAAATGGCTGATACAGACTCCATTCGTGCCACCATTAGCAGATCCGGAGATTTCTTTGGCCGGCCTGTTGGCTTTTTTGCCTCTGCGTAGTGGGACTTGGAGAGCGAGGATTGGATAAGTGAGAAAGCTGTTTTTAACGATTCATTTCAGTACCTGCAGAAAGTTCATCATCGAAATATCTGGACAATCCAAGCACGAAAACTGGAGGCTACCAACACCATATTTGCCAAGTATCGTGTAATAGAAACTGAGAGGGAGATAATAAATTTCGGTGCGGGTGAGCTCTTCTTACTCATGCTGGAACCTACGGAAATCCAGGCACTTACGTGCAGTGCCGAGCTTCATTGTTAGGAACGTTTTGCGTTACGGAAGTAGACTTTGACATAAGGCCGAGAAGACCGCACCAGAATGTCCATACCATTCATAAGTCCGTTTCAAAGGCCAGGGTGCGTCAGCAGGTAAGAGGGAATGGTAGAACGTTACGAACTTGTCACCCCCGGAATCCGTGGTAAGACATTGGGGCTATGGGCGACAAAGTTCACGCTGGAGGAGCAGTATCGTAGACTGAGTTGGTGGGTTCAGGTGTTTTTGGGCTCGGACTAGGATGACTGGTGTGTCTTTTTGAGGTCTTGCTAAATACTGTGGGACTACTGCTAGTGTCTGTTTGGCAGCGGCCACGCAATATGCATTGTTCACCGCATCAGAATGAATCTATGCCAAACAATCTTTACTGGGCGCAGGGCTGTGTATAGATACACATAAGAGAACCTTGTACCCGATACAGCTTCTGAGATCTAGATGTGGAATACGTCATTTCCGAAGATTGTCCAGGACGAGCGTCGGTCGATGGTGGTCACCATAGGTCCATGAGTGCCAGAACATCATCCGTAAACGGACCACGAACGGGCTAGAGGCCGTCATTGATCATAGGAGGGAAAGCGAACAACGTCACATTTCTGTCCGGAATCAAATTGTTACACGACTAGCAGAATACTGAGGGGTTTCTTCTGTAGTTTGCCGGGTAAGCATAATCTACAGGTGTACACGGCTTATTGTAGCCGAGTAAGTAAGTCTTTTGGGCGATTGGGTGATAAAAAATGGCTGTATGACTAGGGTATGTTAAAAGCCAAGTTGCGCTTCTCAAGAGGTAGCTTCGAAGGAAAGACTGCAACGAGTTCAATACAAAATGAACTAGAAAGTCTTTAGGTTGTTAAAATGCTAGGCTTAAAAGCCTGTAGTTTCCCAGTGCTTCCCAATTCTATCGAACCACGAACGCACTGTTTCGCTTCCTTCCTGTCAATTACTATACAGTCTATCCATTTAAACAACATGTTGAAACACTTCTACAAACGTACCCCCATTCGCCCGTTCCGTCTTCATTATTGCAACGCTTGCAGCAGCCATAATGCAAGCCGCCCCTATGGAGTCGACGAAACCCGGCGTCACTGTAACCATCCTCAGCGCCGACGAGGTCAAGCCCATGCCGGGCCAGTGATCCCTTTATCAGCCGCTGACTGAATTCTTAAACTGGTCACAGAAGTTTGGACCTAAGAAAGTGTACCTAGTGACCATAGCCTACTTTTCTTAGTAACCCGCTTCGGAAATCCCCGAGTCTATAGAAGTCAAGCTGACATAGCTGTTACTCTCCTTGGTTCAGTATACCGAAACGAGTACATTGACGTGCATAGTGATTTTGTATCTGCTATGTAGAGACTAGGTCTGCTTTGGGCTTCAGTTGAGGGGGAGGGCGCGAGGGTTGAACGTACTGTCGTTATTGGTGAATCAGTAATGCTCGGGTGGGATATATTATCTGACGAATGTGGCGTTGCTGATAAAAGACTGCAAGCACAGGTTTATGACCAGATTGCATCTCAAGTGCGTACCCCTAGCCAATGCTCCCAGCGCCAATGCCGAACACGTCAGCCGAAATACGAGGGGCTCGGCTCGTGAACAAGAAACCGCTGAACTGAACACCCACACTTGAGCAAGTTAAAAGAATACTGTGCCATTTAGCCTATTTTGCCTCTCAAACTCTTTTCATTTGTCTCTTAGTACACCGTATTATCATATCACTTATGAGTCGTATAGTCCTTTTTTTTGGCAACCCCCATCTGGATGGTTACACTAGGTCAGCTGTGTACTCCATCACGGTCAACACTGAGAACAAGACCGAGACCGAGAGCTAAGAGCTCACTTGGAGTTGTATCCCTGCCTATTCTCCCAACCGCAATTTGTACGTGCAATTAAACAAGCGCTAAAGACAAGTTTGGTTGTAAAATGAAAAGATTATCACGTCGGCCTCATAGTTCGACCGACTCTACGGGGTCCTTTGTTGTTTTCTTAAGATTCACAGACGCTAAGAATACCCTGAGCCACAAAGCTGACGACGATGCACGAGCTTGGTGGAGATCCCAAGATAAATGAAACTGTTGAATTTGAGATGAGGCTAATAACGATGGTTGCTTGTCCCAGATACACCAACTAGCCTTATACGAAATGTCCTAGTTAAAACCCTACTATGATCGAGATGGATGCTATCGCGACGCATGGATACGGTCTGCGCCTCACTTGATTGTTTAACCAATCTATCACTAATTTCTTAGCTTAAAGCATAGTAGGGGTTCAAATTCGATTAGCAACCTAACTGATTATGGCTATAGAAGTAGTTCGTTGGCCATTGAACCCTCTAAGCCTGTGATGATGCCTGCTGTCAGTTGTAAGGGAGGATCACGGTTAGACTCCGAGTCTATCGATTCAAACCGACTCGACTTGCACACTTCGCACCCAGGGCTTCTTGATTCATCATCCAGTCACTCTCAAATGCAATCTACGTAAGGTATATTGACTAACCAAAGCTTGGCCTTGACTGCGCAGTTTTGCCGAGCTACATTCCACCATGAATGGATCTTGGCATCTTGGCAGGAAAGTTAAAGTTTTACCCGAGACTGATAATCTTGTGCTCTAGCAGAGCGATTATGGGGAGAGGTGAGGGACATAGAGGCATCCCTGTGTGAATATCCTCACTTTACGAGTTACTCGTATCACATCAAGATCCAAGTATGCTTATGTCTGTTGTGGTCAAGTCATTGGGTACCAATTTATAAATGCGTGTAGTCACCCAGCATGGCTTCATAAAACCCACTGACTCTTTACTCGCAAACATTTGATCATCTCTGCTCAGAACTTCATTGAAACGACCCGAAATGGCAAAACTTCCGTTGGCGCTTGCCCTTGCGACCTTGGGACTTCGAAGCATCGCTGCTCAGCAAGTCTTTGACTACATCGTGGTCGGAAGTGGCCCTGGCGGAGGACCTCTGGCTTCCAACCTGGCTAGAGCTGGCTACAAAACACTTCTACTCGAGGCTGGTGACGACCGCGCTGATGATCCCATTTGGAACACAGTCTCCAACTTTTATGCCGCCACGAATAGTCCCTTGGCTCGTTGGGACTTCTTTGTCCAGCACTCAGAGGACCCCGCACAGCAAGATCGATACCAGAAGCAGACCTACCGCACGGTCAATGGCTCATTCTACACCGGCCTTGACCCTCCTGCTGGCGCCGAGCGACTCGGCATTTGGTACCCTCGTGGCACTTCCCTCGGCGGCTGTGCCATGAACAATGCGGCTATCTCTACCCTGCCGCCTGATGCCGACTGGGAGATCATGGTAAATCGTACGGGCGACCAGACCTGGTCGGCCGAGAACATGCGCCAGATTTTCATCGACATTGAGCGCAACGAATGGCTTCCTCGTGGTACCCCTGGACATGGGTTCGACGGATGGCTTCACATCAATACGCACAATAACTCGTGGACCCAGCAGCCGAACAATGTGCTACGCATCATGCATGGGCTGGCAAACGCTACGAACCAGGACACTACCATAATCCCCGACCTGGTTATGCGTGATGTCAACAGAAAATCCCCTGACCGAGATCAGCAAGGGGGCTTTTATGGAATGAGCCTGCACATGGACGCTAGTGGTCAGCGTTCCGGGTCCAACAGCTACATCCGTGACACTTTGAACGATCCGGCAAACTACCCCCTGACGGTTCAGCTCCATAGCTTCGTCACCAAAGTTCTCTTTGACGAATCGAGCACTATCCCAGTTGCAAATGGCGTGGAGGTGTTGGAAGGTCAGGCCGTGTACCGAGCAGATCCCCGTTGGACAAAGGAGAACAAGGGCAAACTGACAAAGATTATGGCCAAAAGAGAAGTCATCATTTCCAGCGGTACCTTCAATAGCCCTCAAATACTCAAGCAGTCCGGGGTTGGTCCCGCTGCGGAACTGGAGAAGTTCGGCATCAAGGTGGTCAAGGATCTCCCAGGAGTTGGCGAGAACATGGCTGAGAACTACGAGGGTGGCGTCTTGGCCCTTGCGAGGGATGATATCAACCGCGACGCCGGGCAGACTACCCTCCTCTTGAAGACTGCCCCCGAGACAGGCGACCGTAATATCCATGCCTAGTGCGGCGCATTCGCCCTCGAGGGCTTCTGGTCTGGAATGCCGAACAACTACGGTTCCCGACAATACATGTGCGCCATGGCCCACATGCAACCCAGGTCCCGGGCCGGTAGCATCAGGCTTAAGTCGGCAGACCCAACCGAGACTCCAGACATCAACTTCCGTTTCTGGGAGGTCGGCGGCGAGGAGGACTTAAGAGAGATTGTCGATGCCATGAACATCCTTCGCAGGGGATTGAACGGCGCTGGTGATCCTGTGACGCCATGGAACGAACTGCACCCTTGCCATGACGATGCTACCAGCTGCACCGACGAGCAACAACTGGAGTACATCAAGACCCAGTCCTTCGGCCATCATGCTTCGTCGACATGCGCTATCGGCGCCGCTGATGACCATATGGCTGTTGTAGACAGCAAGTTCCGGGTCCACGGAGTCAAGAACCTCAGAGTTGTCGACGCATCAGTTTTCCCCCGCGTCCCGGGCGCGTTCCCTGTTTTGCCCACCTTTATGACCTCACAGAAAGCATCTAAGGATATCATTGAAGCTGCTTTTCAATGATACTAACTATGAAGCGTTCTAAGTCGGGACCTAGCAACTATCCGTTTTAAGAGTCTAACTGATGAGAAAGTTTCTGAGGATAAACTAGCCCGATAATCATACTTAGCATTAGTAACAAACATAATTGATTAGCATCTAGAACTCAAAGCTGTGACCATGCTGTCCTGATATGGCGAGATGAAGTTCTCATTTAATCGAGTTATAAGTAACAAATAGCAACACTGAATTATGGCGTGCTCGTTGAGCTATTGAGAACCCCCAACAGTCAGTGTTAATACTGTATGATAAGGATCTACTTAGTCAACTATATAATACTATACGACTTATTAAAAAGCACTTCAGTATTATACGGAATTGGCAAAGCCACAAGTAGTTTATTAATATTGAAAGATGGAAGGTTCATTAATACATTTCCAATGTGGACATCAAATTGTTTCCTTCAAAGGCTAATAACAGAAAGAATTTAGCTGAATTGCTTGCTGGTGCATGAGCCGACCCCTAGGTCTGCAAAACTTCCATTATGCTCGAGAGAGCACGCGGGCTTCATCCAGAGACTTTAGAGATGCGTCGATGCTTCAAGTTGTCAACCCAATCCCCTACCCGAGCTCTGGGCCGGATAGATTGGAGGATGTACCATTTCTTCATCAAAGTCTGCTAATACTACGTCGGGTGGATTTCTCACGCCAGTATCCCTTGTACAGCTTGCTAACTTTTAGGCATAGCTTGGGAGTGGTGGTAGTTGTTCATCGCCTGGTCCACTAGTAGGCTGGCAAGTGCTTCTGAAAAGCTTTCACAGCATCACGAAGTCGTAGTTTTCGACTTCGCGGGATGTATCGCACTGTCGCTCACTCCGTTCCTTAATGACACCGGACACGATGAGAAGTCGCATGGATTGCTTTATTTTATGAGAGAAACCAGGATCGCTTGGTACGTCATTTTCACGGGGCCCGATATGAAGCCTGTAGACTCGCCAAGAACTATAGCTCACTGCTCGTAGGGAGATGGCTGTTAGGTTGGTTTCGAGACGATTATTTCATCTGTCACAGCGAGCTGCTGTGTCAGTCTAGGCAAGTTTGCAATAACTTTCTGTCGGTACATGAATAAAGACGTGGACCACAGTTTCTGTAACCTTTAACGCCACAATTTTATGATTCGTCCTCATGCACTCTGTAAACTGGCCATGATTTTGCACACTCCTCTTGGTTAGAAATGGCGTTAAATGCCATCTGAGGCCGAGTCTGGAGAGTTTGTCGTACCATGGACGGTCTCAACAACCCTTCCTTTGTGCCTCGGCTGCGAGAAAGCTCAACGCCGTCATGTTGCGTCCACCAGCTGCTCATCTGCCAAAACATCAAGTGTCTTGCCGCAGGAGTAGCACATAGCACCGGTGACTCGTCGCTACAGGGATTCACTAGGGAGATGACACAGCTGACTGCTCCGGAGCTCTCCAGAGGGGGGGAAACAAAAGAAATTGGTATTGTCCTATGTGACAACGCCCACAAGCAAAGCTGAAAACGATTCCACGACTATTGGTTGCAAGCTTCAGACAAGTCCGAGGGATGATCCGAAGGATGATAGAGCAGTACAAATACTTACTCCTGAATGGTTCAGTACGATGTTGACCTTCATGCCTTACTTTGCTGGACGAGTATGAAAAATACCACCAGTCTTCGCGGCGTGTCCCGCATTTTCTATGAGATCTTCTCAGCTCGACTGGCAAGTCAATTTGAAACCGTTTTCGTCCGCTCAAGTTTTCAGCTTATTGGAAGCACAATGCACTCGTGCCATCTGAAAGGGCAGCGCAGTGATTCAGAGCTTGACTTCGGACAACTGCCAACTTGCATGAGGCAAGCGACAATGCATTTGTTGTTAAAAAAAATACTTTTGAATTCATGGTCAAGTCGGCCAAGTTTGCATCTATGTCCAGTACACATTAACTCGATTACATGGATGGCGTGGTATCATGTGTTCATTTCGACTCCGTCTCAACATCCGAACCTTCTCGACTCGGCGATGTCCAGAATTAAGGACTAACCAGATTAATACACGAAAATTATGTTTACTCCGTGCTATAGGATATACGGTATTCGACTCGCAAACATGGCAATCAGATGATCATGGCCCAAGCCAGGGCACCAGCGAGAACACCGCCAGCAGAGAAGACGGTGCGGCCGGCGGAGTTGACCTCAATGACGGTGCTGGTGGGTCTCGAGACAGCAGTCGTGCCGGTGGGCGTGACGGGAATGCCAATGTTGGCGCCGGCGTCGACTGTTCGAGAGGCGGTGGGAGGGTTGACACCGGTGGAGGTGGGACCGGTAGTCTCCGTCTCAGGCTCCTCGGTCTCGGAGGCGGTCTTGCCGGTCACAGAAGGCTTCGAGGTCTCGGACTCGGTGCTTGAAGCAGTGGTCTTGGTCTCCGCCGTGGAGGTGGTGGGGATGGAGGTGGAGGTTGTGGTAGGCGCTACGGATTTGCTGGTCGTGGTGGGTTTAGGCTCCTCCTTGCCGCCCCAAGGCTCACCGCTCTTGGGGTCGCGGTACCAATTGGACGCAGGGTCGCCGAGACAATCGCCGACGGTGGTGAACTCGAAACCCTTTTCCTTGGCGACGTCGATCATGTATTGAACGAAACCATTCACGGTAAAGGGCTGGATGTCGTGAGACAGCGCAATAAACGAGGAGCTGGAAGGATTGGCAGAGTTGATGGCGCTGGAGTAAGCTTGCTTGGAGTTGGCACCGCCATCGACCCAGTCCTTGGTGTCGAGGTTGTAGTCGGCCTATCACGGAGTGTCAGTTGACGGCCACATCAGCGAGGTAAAGGCATAGCATACAACGTGGTAGGACAGATCATTGAGGGTAGAGATACACGCGCCGTCACAGTGTGTGTAAGGCGGGCGGAAGTAGGTGGGCACGATGCCGAGCGTCTTGGCGAAGACCTCTTCGTTCTTGACAAGCTCCTCAACCTGTTGGTCACGGGAGATTGTGTTGAAGTCCTTATGGCTCCATGAGTGACTGGCAAGTTGGTGGCCGTCACTCATCATGCGCTTGAGCAGAGGGGTGTAGGCCGGGTTGGCAATGCCGTTGTTGCCGTTCGTACCGACGAGAAAAAAGGTGGCCTTGATGTTACCGTTCTTCTCGAGCGTGTCGAGGACCTTCTCGGTGTACTCTCCAGGGCCATCGTCGAAAGTCAGAGCAACCTTGCCGTTAACTGTGCAGTGGGTAATGTCGACGCCGTACGGGACGTTTCCGAACCGTGGGCGAGGCAAGTCTCTGGTGGTGAAGGCGGACGAAGACTCCAAGGGAACGGCCGTTGCCAGTTCACCAGAGGCCACGAAGGCAGCCAGGAGGGAAAGCGAGTGTACTCTAACAAGCATCTTGGCTAGTTCGTATGGTAGAAGCGAGCGACTGATGTGGATGGGCAGGTTATCGTGGCTTCTGGATTAAGGTTACGGGGAGAAGCGATAGACTTATATCCAACCCGCGATGCCAAGGGGAAACCCACAAGCCTTCTTGTGCATAACAAGCCCCGGAAACAATATGAAATGAGAGTGGTGGGCTAACCCGCCGAGCGGTGCGTGGGGAGGGCTGGGCAGGCGGTGATCACTGGGGCGGCGCCTTGTCCGTGTGCCGCGCCCAACGGCGGCGGCCGAGTTCTCGGTCGACATGGGGTGGCAGGGCATCTTTGGCGCTGGCCTCCTCTCGATGACCCCAGGATAGCAGAACGGCAAGCAAGGGGGCCTCTCCCGTACGAGCGCCCTGTCTTGCTACCTGCAAGGTTGACTGCCTATCGGTAGGGAGTGGCTACGGGTTATGGCTTGATGTCGCAAGAGAGGCGGCGGAGAAAAGGTGGCCGATGTGTCGACGTGCCAGGGCTTTGCGCGGGACGTCCACACGGGCAGACATTTTGCGGGGGTATTGCCAGCAAACAAAACGGACGACCATGGTTAATTACCATACTACTTTGTTAGTAGTGGGATCGTCGCAAAGGAGTCAGACGAAGAAGGAATGGGAGCCAAAAGGTCCTTTGGTCTTGGTACCTGGTTTCCGAACCTTCGCGTGGTGCCCCTGACTCGAACAGGCAGAGGAGACAATACGAGCATTGGCAGTCCCAAGTGACTGGATGTCAAAATTGCAGTCCCGATGGTGTGCGCCCGAGGCACTTGGCAGCATAAGTTCGGGTTCCTGTTTTTAGCTCGTACCACGCACGGGCTTGTACGGTTTGGGAGAGTCGTATATAGGCAGAGGCTTGGGCGTGCGACCGACTTCAAACGCTTCTCTCGTGTGCATGGTAAGATGGGAGGCGGCGGGTGCGGCGTAGGGCCAAACGAAGAGAGTTGGTTGGACGCTAGTCGGCTTTTTGGGGGTCTGGCGATGTCATCCGGCAATGGTTTTTTTTTGAGGGGGTGTGACGGGGGCCGATCTTGGCGCATCAGAGTCGTATGAAAGGGGATTGGCGCAAGGGACGCGGTATCTGCGATTGGCCGTCAGCATCAGCTTCAACATGGCTGCACCATTGGCTGGCGGAAGAAGAGTCTGGCTGTTGCTCACTTTTCTTTCTTTCTTGCGATTGAAGCCTCGCAGAGTTGGCCGTTAAGCACAGCAGAAGAGAACGGCCGGGCGGCTGTTCTTCCAAGGTTGTGCTCTCTGCGCGTTTGGACGACATTGACGACTAGAGGAGCACGGTGCGACGGCGGCGGCGGCGGCGTGGCTGGTCTCGGTCTCATTTGTCGCACTGTTGACGACGCCGTTGGTGTTGGCTCGGATTGACTTGAGACGAACGATGGAGTCGTGGCTTCTTCCATTGCTTCTTCGTCTTGAACGGGTTTGTTTTGGTCGTGGTGGATGCTACAGTTTGCTGGCTCGCGGCTTTTCGTCGATCATTCTCTGCACCGTCTAGTCTTGATCTCCGCGGCGCCTCTTCATTCACTGCTGGCGCCTTACGGCTGTGCCGTAGTAGCTGAGTTCTCGAACGACGGGATTGCCTGGATCCCGACATGCGTCCGTCGCCCCCAGAATTCGGCCCCCGCAGGCTATGATCCTGTTGTTGGCGTCCCGCGCGCCCCGGTTTCTTCGCTCTTGTCGATGTCTCGGTTATAGAAGACTGGGTGGATAAAGGATGGCCTTTTGCTAACGGGGTTATTGTTCCCGGTCTTGTCCTACGTCAAGCTGATCATGTAGGGTGGCAGAAAAAGTGTGAATGGATGGAATAGCGCTCGTATCGGGTCCTTCGGGCCCGGGGCTCAGCACCTGCAGGCAGACTTTCCCCCCTCTCCCGCCGCAAATGCGTCGACCCTGGAATTGCAAGAAACGAATTAGATCAGGCACTCTTTCCCCGGGAAGCCATGGTTGCGTTGCATACCATGGATGCGACCGGTTTCATCAGCCTTACACGTATGAGCGCACCACCAGGACCAGGTAAGGAAACAACAGGCCAAAGGAAGAGAAGGAAGCCAACTGCCTGGCAACTGTTGGGTTGCTGCCTGCCTCCTTCCTGCTCTTACCATCCGCGATCGCCTGCTCGTTCCTTCCTCAGAGCCACTCCTCTTCCGTCCTTACCCCCCGGCCCTCGAAGCTCCTTCCACCCGCTCGCTACTCGTTACCAGAGGCACGTGCGGCTTCCTGTCTGTCCAATTCGAGGCAGGAACGACGACGACAGAAACTCCCTGCACTGTCACCTCACCTCCCGTTGCACAGGGCGACTGACTGAGAACAGGGCAAACCGGCGATGCGCCGCACTGGCCCGTGTTTACATCCACGGGCCTCAGTAGTCGGGGCTGGCTGGCTGCAGCATGGCCTGCACTTTCCCGAACCAAGAAGCCGTTTTTATTTCTTCTCTCTCACTCTCTCTCCCAGACCACCGACTCTCGCCAAGGGGCCAAGGTGGTCTAATGAGCCCTGTACGGTCTTAGTAGAGCGGTCACGGCACTTGGCGAAAGACAGGGGAATTGAGGAGCTTCCGCGGCGACAACAACCAGGCCTGCCCTCCTTTTCGTCTTTGTCCCCGGCCAAGATGATGCGAACTAAGGCCTATTTTCAGGAACATGCAGCGCTGTTTCGACGGGGATGCAAGGCCAAGAGCCGCCTGTTGCTTATTCTTGTCTCATTTCTTTCTTCCTTTTCCCTTTTTTTTGTCCAGTTCCCGTGCCTCACGCTCCGTACCCATCCATCCGTCGGTGGAAACTTCCCTCGTGCGCGGCCAACGTAGCTGAGGATCTTGCAGACGGCAGTGAGGCTGTTTCGCGCCTCCGTCCTTGGCCCATGTCTCCTCTCACATCACTCATCCTTTCCCTGTCTACTTTGGGGGGGGGGGGGGGGGCGGAGGAGTAGATTTGGAGCACCTAATTCCCGTTACTGAGAGAAGTACACCGACGGGCCCAATCCTAACATGGCCCTATTCTCGCCCAGCGTCTCTCTCGCCGTCGCTCATTGGACTCACCTGCCAGCTGTTTCGGTCCTACAGCCTCACTGCACCCCCTCTACGATGACGATCCTCCCGATTTCACACAGGCAGCGGCGGCTAATTAATGCTTGAAATGACTCCCAATACATTACGTCGGCACTGATTCGCCTCTATGCCGATGAGACAGCTTGGGGGCAAATTGCGCAGTTGTACATTCTAGAATAAGCAATGCAACCGCCCGTGGACTGAACCGACCACGGAAATTCGCGCAACACGGCAAAAAGCTTGTCAGACTTTGCCGTCTGTCCGGGGCGGGAGTGAGACAGCTCGCCGGAGATACAGTGATCGATGCATACATCTTGAACCAATGTCTTTTTCGTTCGTCTGCTCCCTAGCTCATCCCGCATCTCATCTCAAATGCGCCTATGCTCGGAGACGTCACCGCGCAACTGCGCTGGAGGGGATGAGAGCTCATACCGAAACCGAATCAACGACCCGAAGCAGTAGAGGCTTACAGGCCCGCGAGTCCACGTGCCGGTGGCGCCTACGCGTGTACGGGTTACTGCATCGATGCATTTCGGCCCAGCCAGTCTCCAAGAAGGCGCCGACATAGCATCATCTCACCACATCCTCCGGACAACGGGAAATCACCTCCAGACCCTCATTGATATTGCCCCTTCGAGGCCGCCAAGCCTTCCATGCTTTCAGCCCTCACACCAACGGCTCAACCCTGCGGCGACGCTCGGCTAATCCAGCCCCTAGGCTCCAAGTCAGGCGGGCAGCCTGCTGGACTCTGAATCCTGTTCACTACTCTGGGCGTTTTATTGCTGACGGGCCGCAGCTGCATTGAGAGCTCCCCAACGAAGAGCCGACTGAGTGCCGAAGCTTTTGGTCGTTTACCTACTCGCACTGACCGAAACGGCTGTGCCAATATGCAAAGCATTTCTACCAAGGAAGAAGACATCAACTTGGCTGCTTGGAACCGCCACCCACCGGTTTTCGCCTCGTCTAGGTCTCTTCGCTGCCTAGGGAATGACGCAGCTTGTACAAAAATAATGTTCTTGTATCAAGCTCATACCGCCGGCAGCATTCGTGTCCGGTGTCACTGGTCCCGAAGGACAAGGCACCCACTAGATGTCTCGAGGAAGTTTATGACTAGCCAAAGGTAATCATCGGAGAAACTTCGACAAAGAAGCTCTGTCTGGCTCATCATCGCCCAAGTAGTAACCATGGGAAGTCTGTGGCGAGTTTAGCTACCCAAGCCCGCTATGTAAAGATACCGTAGCTTTCTTCCACATCGGACTATCTATTCGGGTTTTCTCCTCAAGCCGGTTGATGATCGAGTTCCAAGTTTTTAGGAGCCGTCACACAAATGGCATATTAACAACACCTACACGATTAGGCCCATCCCATTTTACTCCAGTGGCAGTGTGCAAATGGCGTAAGAGACTTTTCGTCACTCAACGCAGCAGCTTGTACTAGTGCGGTCTACCGGCTATTCGTTGGATCAACAATGACACAGTGACAGAAATGAATATGATTGAGGGATGTGAAATATGGCCAGGGAATACCGGTATGAAGCCTGGCCTTTTCAGTAATGGATATCCTTTCTCCCAGCACTGAGAGTGTAGACGAGGCATCCAGCCTGCGTACTGCCGCCGATGCCACCGTTGACACCTAGAGCAAGGTGGTTAGCTCATTTTTACCCGAAACGAAAGCGTGTAAGACGAAGTGAAAGTGAATTCACATTTCCTAAAGTTGTCTCTCATGATCTCAATGCACGACGGCCCGTACGGACCTAGCGGATATTCAATGTCCTGGAAACCCTGCACCGTGCGGCAGTTGACGCGCCAGTGGACCTTATAGTCCTGGTACACACGCATATGGTCTCTGTAGCGCCAGCGCCATGCGTGCATGGGGTGGTCTCTGACGTCGTCGACGATCGTGAGGGTCTCGCGCGCGAGATCCGACTCGCAAAAGCGCTCGGCGCCCTTCTTGATGGCGTCGTGGTGGACATCTGCGTGGCCCTTGAACTCTGGATAATCCGGGTCGTGACACTCGACGGGGTGGAGCTCAAAACGAGCTTCGTCGCGGGGACTCAGGGCATGAGGAATGGCCCGGCGAGAATAGACTGGGTTGTTGTTGGATCTTGAGCCGAGGTCAAGGTCTCCGACTCGGTCGGTTCTACGGGAAGGGCTGTTGTTGGAGCTCGGGGGGGATCAACGGGCTCGAGGTGAACACTGATACTGTTGTCAGCGGCGACGGCCGCAAGAGCAAGAAGTGCCAGGATGGTAGAGTAGTAAACCATGACGCTACGTCCGTAGTAAGATAGAGGCAGTATCTAATGAGATTCGTCCAGAAGAATTTTCTGATCAGGGGCCGGCCGAAATCTGTCTACTGAAGTCAGTCAGTGTTTTGTCAGCTGAAAAAGAATGCCTAGAGATATCGGTTGTTTTGCTTCGTATCTTTGTGTGGGTAAGAGAATGTGGATGATGCTCTTGTCGGTACCCAAATACACCGAGAGAGGATCGACCCATTCAGGTTGTTTGCCTCTTCTCCGCCATTGTGATCGCTCCATTATTGCGTGCCACTGCAATGACTCCTTACATGTTGCCAAACAGAATCACTTTTTGTTCACCTTTCGACGGCATGACATAGCATGGGAAAGGAGAACTGAGAAAACCCAGAGAACAAACAAAATAACCAGTCCCCAGTGTAACTCCGGGTTTGAACTTTCTCTTACGAACCACAAAGAGAGTTGATAAGTTGGCAGTAACGTTGCTATTGAACAAGAAGTAAACAAATTTATTTTGCTATGGTAGTCTCGGCAAGCAGAACGGCAAGGAAACAAAGGCCGGGCTAAACGCCTAGACAAATATTGGTATGAAATCACAATGTCTGCGTGGTATCACAGCGAACTCCCCTGTAATTCCGAGCTGCTACCATCCAATTCCCTAATTCTTCGACTTCATACACCTCTCATCCTCCGGCATGGCGAATGGTCGCCTATTGTTGCAGACGCGCATCGGGCTTATATCCGTGCTTATCCGCCCAATGTGCGACAACACTGAAGAAACATGTCCGGTGCTGGCCGAATAAGCCGTCCTCCGAAAACAGAAAGAAGGGCAGCGCCCACCAGACGGACAGGTTGCCGTGCGACCCCTCTACTGCAAAAACGCCGGAGAGCGTCCGCATGACGATGCTGCAGAGGGGGCAGCAGTCCTTGGAAACGCCGATGAACTTGCCTACACGCGTGCGTGTGCCTTGGATTTGGTTGTCCGGCCTCCGTTGGAAGTAGAAATCGAGGATCTGCATCTCACAGTGAGTCAATCTGGTCATGGGCTCACCCCTGACCTCAATTGTTGGGTTCTCGGGGGCTTTGAGCGCGAAGAACTTTACGTCGACTTTGGCGTTGACGTGCTGCGCTCGATACCGCGAAAGGAACCCAATGGCCACTTCCAGCTGCAATAGCGGCTCCGCGATGTTACTCAAAACAGAAGGGAAGTATCTGATGATTTCCTCTTCCTTGATTTCCCAGAGTGGTGGTAAATCGCCCGTTACGCGGAGACACTCGAAGAGCCTACGTAGTCCGTCTTTAACCTCGCTGGTGATTTGGTTGTGTAGCAGACGACAAGCTGCCCGCGATACTCGATGAAGCTGCAGAAGATGTGGCGATCTCATCGAACTGTCAAGAAATACGCTTTCCATTTGGGTTTTGATAATTTCTGTAGTCTCATCAGCTGGATTCCGGCCGCCCTCGCGGGCGACAATCTTCCTGTTGCAATAACGAGCCGTCAACAGCGCTGTGGCTAGGTGCGCGGTGGCTCAGCGATTCGTAGCTGACGTAAGCAACGAATCGGCAACGCCAACAATAGCTTGCCGCCGCCTCGCCGCTGGCGATAACTTCCCCTTTTTACACACACACAGAATAGCAAGCAATACACCAACAACGAGTCGTATTGAGTGCCACGTGTCCCCTACGCGTATATGGGTTAACAACTACGCGAATAACCTTGGACAGTTATTCCAACAGG
>JAIMZG010001653.1:0-10678 GCA_020466075.1 Colletotrichum coccodes
GGTGGCAGCGAGCATCTGGAAGGAGAACTCGTGGCCCGCCCCCCGCTTTTCAATTGAGCTAATCTAAAAGAGGCACCATCGGAGAGCGTGCCCCTGGCGCTAGTTACCAATAAAGTCTAGGTTCATGATTCGACCACCTCTCTTTGCTTTTTGGTTTTGGTCGAGTTCCTTCCCACCTTCAGATCTGTCGATTTTTTATTCTCTTCCACGTAGTCTAATAAATTGGTCTGCTTAGCATCGTCGGGTAACGGTCCTCTTCCTGCCCCTCTTTTTTCTTCTTCTTTCCTTATTTTCTCCTTCCAACATCAAACCCCCACACCCTCCCCGGACACAGCTTGACACCGACCGATGCACACATCTCGACCATGATAGCGCAGCAATGAGCTCAGCAGTGCTAGGGGGCAGGCAAGACGACGATGCCTGGTTCGTCGTTACTTTGCGGACAGCCGCAGATAAACTGGCAAAACGAGAGAAGGCCGCCGAAATCAATTCAGTGATTGATGGCTGCCTCGACGTGATTGGACGACTTATCACCTGAAACAAATTCAGGACCGCTCACCGACACGCCACGGGGGCCCAGCGTTTCGAAACAATAGCAGAGAGGGAAACATAGCCAGGCACTTCCTTGGAATGCGAGCTGGCTGACAGCTACGACACCCCTTCGTCGCGGACTGTATGGTGCTATGCCCCTACTGTCGCTGCGGTGTACTCGTTGGGATCGGATGTTTAAAGCTTGTGTGCCTGGCTGTCTTCTGCTCCCGCTGGCGCATTAAATGGAGGCGAGGTCCCTATGCTCTCGTGGGCTGCTTCGGATGCTTCTTGGAGCCTTCGGATCTCGGAGCCAAGCGGCCAACCGCGAAAAGAGCTTCTTTTTGCCGTGGGCTCACTTGCTCAGGCACATTTACAAAATTGTAACAGGGTACTCCCAGTGATCCTCGGAGGCCTTGAGATGATGTGCAAGGGGGAGGACAGGAAGCTACAGGGATTGCCGCAGGGGCCTACTGCCGATTTGGGCCAGCTTTAATAATATGATGGGATAAGGATGGGAAGGATGAGGGGTAAACAATTAGCGACGAACCTTGCCGTAACTGAACAATGGCCGTGATTGGACCATTCGTGCCCGTTATGTCCACGGGAGTCCCTCTGTACGTACTCTTCCAGTCTTGTTAACAAGAACCCAAACTCCAAAGAGCAAGATACCTCGTAGACGCATTGGCATACGCTACACCACGCATATACAGCATGCCTCTGTGGGGTCGAACAGCTTCTCCCTCACGGACGTTTTTTCTTCTCTTCTTCCAGTCGAGTTTCCTCTTTTCTTTTGGCAGGTGGCCATAGAGATGTGCTCTCGCAAAGACGGGACAGGAACAATGATCCGATGCGCGCCGGGTGCTCATCTTTTATTGCAACGGGTGCTTATGTTTCTGGAAAAGGTGACTCTATCTGCTGCCTTAGCATCTCGAATATCACACCGTTCACCCTGCGTTGCCGTTGCCATCTCGTATCAATGTCGACCAAAGTCTGCCTCATAATGCTTCTTATAACAATCTACCGAGCCCCAACGGCACATCATCGCCTCATTCGAGGTAGTGGCGCGTCTCACGTTCCACGCCCGCGCTTGGCGGAAACACGGGTGTGTGTGTCGCGGCGCTCATGGTCGTTTTCGACGTTAGATTGCAAATCGAAGCGGACGTGACGTTCCCATCCATTCCCAGGAACTAGCTCTTTTCGTCAGTTTGTCTCGTCTCGGCTGGCTGACCTGCCCTTTTCTGGCACCCGAATAGCCATATTTCCTCCTCAGACTGCTCTACTTGAGGCAACACATCTCGAACCAGAGACTTGAGCACGGCCTACCTACCCATCTGATGTTGAATTCGGAATCATCGAGAATAGGAGGTAAACGAAGTCGAATGCGAATGATGGCCACCAATCGGCTAAGCCTCATTCAATCCCAAGTTGTTGGCGCAATCCCCCCCTGCACGCCGACAAGCCAACAACTATCGATTTAGCACCTCTGCCACCAACGACAGCTTACAGCTGCTGCTACTCGAGCAAACTCATGAGGGTTTCAGCAGTAGCGAGTTTGGCAATAGGCATTCCATCCGCCCCCTTGTCATTGTCCCCTCTTCGGGCGACGCTCGAGAGCGTCGGTGCCCGGCGCCACGCCTCATGTGCCGCGCCATGCCATGCCATCCTATGGCAATCGCAATCGCAATGGAACTGACCAAGCATGCGCGCGCCGCACACTGCACGATCCACACTTGCACCTTGCAGTTGGAACAGGGAAAAGTGCCCACTGCCAAAGGGATGGTATCCACACTAGGACCCATTGCGGGCATTGCGACCCTCTCTTTCTGTGCACTTTTGTCGGTTCCTCCAGTTGGTCCCCTTGCAGCAGATTGAGTGCACTACCACGGCAAGGTGCGCTCGGGACGGCACACATATGTGGATGGAGTTCGCGGTTTTGCTCGGGCTGAGCTGGGCTGCGCTGAAAGCTCGAGCTGTAGGCTGTTGCCACTAAGACGCACAAGGCCATCTGATCCAAATCGGACCCTTCTGTCTAGCTATCCACTGCCAGTCATCCACTGTCAGTCATCCCATCCGTTCAGAGTGCTACGCTAGTACGATGCCATGCGGAGTAAGCAGCACATATATACATGTTCAGTGCCTGACACTCGTACGTAGGTACGTATCAACTCCGTCCTGTCAGCGGGCTGGCAGATGACTTGAGTCTCACATCAATGGAAGGAACACCAAGCTCCTCCGCGGACTGGCAGACAGGTGGCCAGGGGAAGCATCGAGCGATGCGATGCACAGACAAGCATTGGCAACACCGTGGTGCAAAAATTGGGCGGCCAAGCCCTCGTTTGGCCCTCACCCGGCTGGCCTCGACCAACAATGTCTATTCTGCTTGTCTCTCCATCGATTTCTTTGTCCCGATCCTGTTCTTTTGACATATGAAGTTGCCGTCAAGAGAGACCGAATGCCATGATTGCTATGTTGGATCAGCAAATAGTAGAATCAGCCCGAGGTAGGGTCAGTTGTCAGGGAGTTTGCGAGGGGCGGAGCCATCATCATGTTGAGGTAAGGTTTGGTCCGGGCAGGCATTTACATACCTAGACTTTCGGTGTCTCGGTGTGGCGAGGAGGAACAGGACGAGACGGGTGACAGGTGACGGGTGGTGGGAGGGGAGTGGAAGGAGCTGTGGGAATGGTGTAAAGAGCGTATCCTGCGTGAGCCCAGCTGGTCGGATCCGAAGCGCCGCCGCCGTTGGCTTCCAGTCCAGATCGTGAGGTACCCGACCGCTGTTGCCCTGTTCCGTTGCCGTTGCCGTCCAATCCATGCCAGCTCCTATAATGCAGGTGCGAGTCGATGGCTGCGTCGTTACCGCTTCCCTGATAATACTTCCTCCATCCACACGGGATGGGAGCGCTGCACCCCCTTGCCTCCTTCGCTGCCTATGTTGGATTCGCCTTTCCAACTCCTGCAGCGTCTCGCTCCTCACCATTTGCATCCCATCAATCATGTTTCACATCTCCGCTACCCTTTTGGGACGGTTGTTAGATTTGCTACCCCTGAGCTGGCACCAAGATGTGCCCAAGCAACACGCAGCCAAGGACCATGTTGGCCATACCATGTCATCGGATCAGACGGGGAAAGCTGTCGTCCTGTGCTTTCCGCGCTTCGTTGTCCGCGGCCGCAGAGGTGCGCAACGCAGCCAATGACTGGCAGCCTTCCGTCTGAACCTATTGCGAGGCAAACCATGCCGTTCAAAGATCCATCCATTGTGCCACCCTGGCATGGGGCCGCTGATCAACAGCACATGGGTCCGAGTCCCGCAACTGCGAGGGCAAAATGGAATAGTCTGCTCTGGTGCTCCGGCCCCGAAGGGCTTGATATGGCCAGGCGTCAATTTCAACGGCAGGACGAGAACCCCAATGGACGAGCGTTCTTTTGGTGAGTTGTCGCCCTCAACGCTTGATCACAAGATACCGAGGGAGAGCAAGATTATCCCCCATAACCCTGAGACATGCCGCCGCATCAGGGTATTTGCTATCGTGGATGCTGCTGTTGCTGCCACTGTTAACATGGCAGCGCTATGAAAATCCCCCACAGCAGTCGTCATTGCCCACTCTTTCATTAGCTACGCCATACGCCATTCGGGCGCTCAAAGAGCGATCAGTGATCAGTCAAAACGAACGCAAGACATTTCACCCCCTACCCGGGTCCTTATCCGCAATGCGCCAGAGTCGTCAGTAGCGGCCTCTCGACGAGACTGGACTGGCTCTGGTTCTGTTGCGAGTCCCATCGCGTCTAACACACTGGGCTCTCGAGGTTCCCAGCCGCTCGGGCTCAAGACAGCCTAGACTAATCCATACTGGAGATGGCTCAAACCGTCGCTCTTCCGACAACCGGGTCGAAGTCGCTCCATCTGTTGTGGTAACTGACGCCAAACAGAGTAGGACATGGTACGACCAAGGGCCCCTCGCGATACGCTACAACTTCGACGAGACAAGAAGCTTCCCACTCCCAGCGCCTAGGATCAGGACCAAGAGCCGAAAAGGAGAGGAGGGTGGTTCACTCCGGCGAATTTGGCGGAGCCAAAAAAGGGGCAGGCAACGCGCAGACTTTGAGGGTCCGAGAGCACTCAATCAGAGATCACAAGTTTGATGAGACTGTGGGCTGGCGGCGGGCACAAGCGGTCTAGCTGCAGCTGTTGGTACCGCGACAAGCTTGTGCCCCGAGATCCGCCCAACCGCTGTCATCATATCAAATGATCTTTTTGACGATCGTCCCTCGCTGAGACCTCGACTGCTGCGTTGGAGCTGGCTTCTGCAACGTTTGACCTTGATTGTCCGCGCCCGTCGATGGATCTGATGGAACCCACGAGCCCGCCACCGTCTCGTTTGTGTGCTTCTTTGGTACCAGAAACCCGCACCCCGTAGCCCATCAGGGCCATCACATGGTTGTGGTGATGCATCCTCCATCACCACGCGACGCGAGCACCGACGCGCACGCCGACGCCGACGCCGACGGGACGCTGAGTCAGACTCTCTCCGAATCTCACATTCGTGTTGCCCCCGTGCATCTGCTTGTCTTTCTCTGGCTGTGCCCATCACCATACTTGCTCTGGCACTCATCCATTCACGCTCTCGCGTCCGCACACTACCACAGCAGCGCTGCTGATACTGTCTTCCACGACAACCGCCCGTTTCGTTTCGTCTTGTCTTGCCTTGTCTTGTCGAGTTGCCAAGTCCGTCTCATCACCGAAGAAGAAAAGTGGCTTGACAAAACCCGCCGACGTCTAACGCGTTCTGCTTCGGCTTTCAAGACAGCTTAATCAGTGACATTTTAGGCAGCGGCAGCGCCAGAAAGCCAACTCGCCAAGCCGCAGGCTTGGCTTATTCTTACTTGTACTGTACCCTTGGACTGACCTAGCACAATGCTATTACAAGTCCAAATGTTTCAACAACGGGATGGGCTGCTCAAGCACGACCAGACCCGGCTCATTTCTGCTCACCATGCGGCCCGTGTTTGCCCGTTTGGGGAAATTGGCCCTGCAGCTAATCCCGAGAGTGTGGCCACCAACTCCGAACTGGGATTGGCACCGGCAGACAACCACCAAGCCCGAACGCGGCTCGGCTTCACTCGATTCGGATGCGTCACGACGCCTCGTGAACCTCGCGAGTCACACAACCAACCCGCACGGTCGAGAACTGATCTCATCCCGCTCTTCGACCAATCATGCACTCCATTGGCTCAAGTGGCTTGAAAGCCTCGTCAACACCTCTTGTGAAGCACCTCGCGAATGTGCGTTGAAGCTGCGCTATTCTTGTAACGACCAGCAACCACACCCGCAATCGTTATCAACAGCCATGGCGCCGTCTCCTGCTTGATGGACGCCAATGCGGGCCGTCGTCTGTAGCCTGGCAACTGGTTATTGGATTCCCCTTCTCAAGCCTCGTACCAACGCACAAACAGCGAGTGGCTTGCCGAAAACACCTCGGGCGATGTGCTGCCACCAAGTCCCCCCTCCTCGGCCCGTGGTGGAGTGGCTCCTCTTTCTTGTCTCGACAGTGTGTGTCTCTTCATTCCAGGCTGAGCTCTGCCTCGGCCCAAGCCACCGCGCTCGAAGGACCCAGGCGACTGTCAATGCTCCACGCCCACGGCCCAGGGCCTCTGCCATCCCATCATGGTCTTACCAACCGAATCCCGTCAAACTAAGAGACGAACAGATGCCCTATTTCAGGAACGCGCACGCTTAGGGCCCGTTGACTACCAGAAATTTCTGCAACGCCTCGGAGCCAGTCGATACGATCGCGACTTGACAACGTGGCACACGACTCCATCGTAGCACCTAGCCCACTTGATCGCCATGGTCTCCGAGATCTGCGGCAAGGGCCATTCCCCGCAGCAGATTCTTCGCTGAGGCACGCACCGAACGCTCCTACCTTCGATGCCGTGCGACGGTGGTTGCGCATAGGTTCCGCGACGTCTCTAGGTTTTGACGGTCTCTGACATCGCGTTAAAGCACTTGGCATGGACGAGGCCGCCTGACTTTTCTTTACGCATTGACACAACCTTTGATGTTGACAGACACAGTACGAGGACTTCATTTCCCAGAAAGACGCCATCTGCCCGAAGCGGATTGCTGAAACACTGGGGATCTGTCATTCAACTTTGGAAGGGTATACCCGCCCAGGGGCCAGCATACGCAAATTCACTTTCGTTTGCTCCGAGACTATCGCACGTACTGCGCGATCTGGACGACTCTATTTACAGTTGGCATGGGTGGCACTATGCCGATTACTCGCTCAAGGTTTGACTACTCATCGGCGTGGCGTGGTTTTGGGTTGGGGCCAATTTCAACAGCTCGCACGAGGCGTTTAGAAACATTCAGATACGGCGATAACATCTCCGTTGGGGGACGGCGCATTTCAGCGGGCGAAAAGGAGTCCGGAGCGCGCTGGGGCCCTGAAAGGGAGACTTGGTTTGGTTGATACTGCTGCTGCTCACCATGTGGGCCATTAGGGGTGGAGTGTCTTGGGCATTATATCGTTAACTCCGTGATGATGGGGATTTGGACACAGAAGAGGGGGAACATGGAAGATCTGTAAATCAATGCTATGGACCCTCGGGGGCTATAGTCAGCCATTCGTTGCTGATATTGTTTCCAGCCTCGAAGAATTCTCTCACGCGAAACTGTAGCCGCGGGTTATGAAGTGGCAAAAGAAGAAAACAACTACAAAAGATCAACAATGTTTTGGGCTCTCAAGGGTTTTTAGGGCTTCTGCCCGAAGCCTAGTCTAATCTGTCTAGTCCCTCTATCTCTCGCACAATGAGAGGCTTGGAACGAGGGTCACGGCCTGCATACGTGTCGGCAAAAGCTCGCTCGACCCGCAGATCTGACGGGTCGGGGGTTAGCTCAGGCCCTTCGGCCACTCTGACAACCACGTAGTCTGCTTGTTTGATTGACCAAAGTTGACCCTTTCATCTATCAGTGCTTTGTAGCGCTTTGAGATGGGTGACCGAGCCTTGCTGGTCTGAGCCGCTAGCCACCGCAATGTGTCGAGAGTTGCAGTTGGACTTGACATCGATCAGCTTCCAAGTGTCCAAGAGATTGGCATTTGGAGACGGCTTCGGCCGTCATGGGAGCAAACTGCCGTGACGTGGAGCAGGGTCTGGCTCTGGAAAGACCCGTTGATGACTCGGGCTCTGGACCATTGCGGGTCATGGTACACCTTCAGCGCCAATAAGTTCATCCCCCTGGATATCTGAGTCTCATGGTAATGATCCCCAAATTGTATTACAGATCTAAATAAGCTTTCGTCACCTTTTTGGTGCCGTCCACGTTCACTCGGCCTCAAGGTTCCATTATGGTAGCTCGATCAAGGAGGCATACTAGACAGACAGGTAGCCGTTGATCTCAGCTTCGTCTACGACACTCGTCTCTCCAACGCCGCGATTGAGGCTGACTGAAACTGAAGGGCTCACACACATCTGTGGCAGATGATCTGGGTCACGGCCGCTGTTGCTTCATCCTCTTGGAAACGATGAGCTTCTACGAAATCCAGTACCGTAGGTTGGTTGAGCATAAGTATGCAGCGCTCACTCGCCATCATTACAAGTTACGTAGTGAGTTAGCATTCAGGTTCTTGTTTTGCCACAAACGCCGTGCCTCGCCTCTTTCACTCGTGCTCTCTGCCTTTGACAGCCAGTTCAATTTCCCTTTGAGTCTCCCCTGGATATGCAGTACCTGTTATCTGGCCCGCCGCCGTCGTCGTCCGGTACGTCTTTAGTCTCGTTCGCAGGGGAGGGGAATATGAGTTCGATACAATGAGGAGGCTCAATTCTGGACTTTGTTTATGGCCGTCTCGGGACTCGACCGTGTGATGATCTTATCTGTGTGAGCGGAAAGGGTGTCGATTCTCGCTACATCGGCTTCAAGGCTGTGTTCAATGGCAATCGTGGTGCGCCTCATATTCGCCCCTTTTCTTTTCGGTATGCATCTTAGAATCCCTCTTCCACATTCCGATACGTCCGAAGCGAAATTCTCAAAGCTGAACCCGGTTATGTGATCCAGTATAGAGCACAAACTTTTTTGTATGATAGCTGTAACTCATCCCTATCGCCATGAACTTACCTTGGCCACAGGATTCAACTTTCCGCCCCGTAATGGACGGGATTATCAGTTCACATATCTCCTTACTTTCATAATTCTGAGCGTATTAACGAAATATTGTCGTACTGGCAGGCCAGTCGAGTGCCAAAGTTGTGGCTTCCCGAGTTGATGTATTTCTCTCTCACCACTCGTCTTCAACTGATATCCAATCCAGATTTCTTGCCACACTCCCCTGGCAACCCCCACACTCTTCCACAGATCAATCAACACATCTTTGATTTTTCAATATGAAATGATCAGGCTTGACTCGAATACACCATCAATGTGCCGGGAAAACCCCGAAGCCTCTCGTGGCTTGAATGCTGTTCCCCTGTCACCCAGGCAAACTTGGCGTAGCTGAGAAACACTGGAAACAAACGTGATGCGAGACGAACATGTTAGAACAAAATTCACATTATGTTGTTATCTGAGCTGTATCTAAACCACAATGATTATGTTGTGTAAAACAAGGGTAGGAGTATGTATGTGGTAAGAATGCATTTGCAGGTTTAAAACATTTGTTGTTTTGCGTCACTTCGATCCCGCATATAGTCCCGCAAAGGACAATGCCAGAGAACGACGCAAATCTATTGCAGAGTATATGAGGTTTGGAAATAGAGAAGGGAATAAAGGTGAGCTGCCCGCGGACATACGTGCAGCCATCACTTCCGAATCTCAGCCCCCGATAACTTTCCAGCCGCACCCAGGCTACGCAATCCAATCCTAGAATATGTCCACTGCAGCTTTTCTCATGCCTATATAAAGGTCTGAGTGGAAGTCACAGAGTCGTCTGAAGTCAAAACTACGCTGTCTCAGTTACTGTACACCTGCTTGGAACTTATACATTTATACGTCACTTAAGTCATTCATCTGAAAGCCGAGCAGCAGTCTATCCACTAGCCAAGTCGATTGACGTTCGGTTGGGGTGAGCGACTGTACCTCGACTTCACAGTGATAAAGAGTCCCCTGGTTTTGAGACTAGGTCAGATGCATCTCAGTCACAAGGAACCGAGGAACACACCATCCACGTAAGCCATTGTTATCTCTCCTCTACAGTTCAAGCAACGCCATGGCAATTATTCAATGCTTGAGACTTACCTCGTTGTTACGTTTAGCCACGCCCAATATTGGGATGGTGCATCTCGCAAGACATGTGCCCAATTTGTGCCGAAAGTGTTGGTCGGCTGATCCCATGTCTGGGACTAAATTCCTACTTCGGGACTGATACCACCAGTCATGGGCTTGGAAGCGAATTTTGTTTCTATTTCACACTACTCTTCGTAGCTACTGACCCGTATCGATTTTCTCCATCACGACGTAAGCATCTCCGGCATCTATGCGAGCTCGTTCGTTTATACCCTCGGCGCCTCGAATAGCCGCAAACCTCTCCTTCCACAACTGCCATCGCTGAGGGCAGAGCCCATTTGTTCCCTTGAACTTGCGCCTCAACTTCGTTGCATCCTTTTTGTCCAGCTTCCACAGAGGACCAGCCGTTGCTCCGCGAACCTCCTGATCGCATCCATGCAACAGATGGCCGGCGTGGATCATCCAAGCTGCAGCGCTCCGGGTCTTGTATGAGATGTCTTCTACCGCGGCAGGGTCCGGGTTCACCTCAGCTGGGGCGCCGCGAACTGGCGTCATGGTACCTTCCAACGCGTCTACGAGTGCCCAGATAGCATACGTCTCCATTGGAACAAGGCCCAGACCCGCGACTCTGGCAGCGTATGTCTGGAGGTTCACGCGGCGCTCGTTCCTCTGGTCTTCCTCGGAAGCTCTCGGGTCACCTTGCGGGTGCTAGAAGTCAGCTCGCGTCTTGCAAACTGGCAAATCTCGAGGGTCATGTAAAGGAGCGATAGCGCACGCTTGACTTGCCATCGCTAAGCTTTTCGCCGAGTGTGTTGCCAAACATGGGCAAGTTGGTCCAAAGCTCGACGTCACTGTCACTACTGCCGCCCCATTCCTCACCCAAATGCATTTAATAAAATACTATTCTTCTTTATTTTCTATATATTAGTT
>JAIMZG010001656.1:0-37453 GCA_020466075.1 Colletotrichum coccodes
GGGGGGGGGGGGGGGGGTTGTTCTCGTTCATCAAGCGACGGCCTAGATCTAATCAGCCCAGAAGCCAACATAAAGGGCCCCCCGGTGGCCGGAGGGGCACGACGACATGGACATTTATGAAGCTTTATGCTTACTACGGATGAGCTGTGCTGCTGCGGCACCGTACCGCCTCAGGCCCGCTCTCCGGTGGCCAGACGGCGCTGAGAGAGCGCTATTGAAAGCATCAGCGTCGCAAGCCGGGACCCATGCGGCCATGACACGAACACCCCCAAATTGCCCCCGTGCCGCGGTGCTACCAGGAAGGCCCAGGACAGAGGTCGGCAGGTCTTGCGGTGCAACCCTCGCCGTGCGCCGCCGCTGCCTCACCGTCCAACAGCACGAGCACGCGCTGGAGCGCCGCCGAGTCGCCGGGGGCTTTTTGGGGCTGTTCACCTCGACCAGGCTAGGACCAGAGTCTGTGCCCATCGCGCGAGCCCTTCCCGAGCCCGAGACTCGCCCGTCGTCGACGGTTATCCAAGCCCCCAACGTTCAACGGCTCAGGAACGCGCCGCCCTTTTTCCCGTCGGCGGTGGCCGTTCTGGAAGGGAGAAACGACTCCGAGGACCGCTGGTCCCCCCATCCATCTCCCACGGCCGTGTGCTATCGGCTGGACCCCCTCCTCTGGAGAGAGACGTGCGGGAAGGCCATCTATCGGACCAGGGGCGCCCCGGGGCCGCTTCACCGAAAGAGGCAGCTGGAGATTGGGGCGTGGCCGATGACTGGTGGTTGGCGCTGCCACGGCCGGGCCTTTTGTTGGACTGGGCTCATCTCCACCGCCCGACTCTTGACTTACTTGACCGTCTGAAAATCTTTCTCTGCCGGGAAGGCCGTTGTTCGCCAATTCACCTTCCTTCTTCACCTTCCTTCTGGGTAGCACGTGGCTGTCAACCACGTCGACATCGGTGGCAATCTCATCTTATATCCAAGACAATGACGCCTGTCTTGCTCGGGTTGATTGCTTAGACGGCTCGAGTATTGATCCTTTCTTCTAGGGCCCCTCCCGCCCATGCCGAGTTGCACGCCGACAACGCGTTTTGCTCCCCTTGCCCTGCCTTTCCCCGGTGAACTCTCTCCATTAATAAGGCTAGTCCCCGTCGGCGCATCCCCCCGTTTATAGCCTTGGATCGGAACCCACAGGTCTCCGCCTCCGTCCGCCCGCCGAGCCAAAGCCAGCTCTTCGAAGCAGTCGAAGGCCCTGTAGAGTAGCGCACGTGTAGGGCGTGGGAGCGCTTGCTCCTGGGTCCTTCGGTGAGGGCGGCCAGCGCAGGAGAGGCTTGCCGCTTGGCGACGAAGGCACGTTGTCGCTCTCGTGAAGCTTACTGCTCTGTCGACCTTGATCCCTGTCTTTCGAGGCCCACGTTGCATCTCATGAGGCTCGCGAGACGAGTTGCTGGATGGCCCGTCGAGAAGTTCCACGACGCGTGATATCCCCCCTTCCAGTTCTGGGCCTATTCACGTATAACCCGCCTCTCGCCTATCCTTTGATTCCTTTTGTTTCTCGCATGTCCTGGCAAAATCTCCTGCGCCCGTGTTCCCTTGGCTTACGGCAACCGGGATTCTGTCTGCCGTCTCCGGCCACTCTTGACGGCGATTTCCTTTGCCGCAAGCTAAGACATCCCGGGATTTTGCAGGAGCGACTCCCGGGCGACCGCGCCGTGAAGCGGCATTTGAGTCCATGTCAGAACATCATCTAGATACTCCTCTACCGAGCTTTGTCTTATCAAGATCTCTGGAATCCATGGCTTTGAAGGGCCACAGCCAATTCGGGTTGTAGCACTGTACCTGCACACCATTCTCAATGCGAAGGACATATCCGTTGCACAATGCGCATAACCCTCTCCTCGCTAGCAAGAGCACTTTACCCGGCCGTCGTCTCTCTCGCAACATGTATTCCCCTCATTGACTTCCCCCCAGGGTGTCTACCCGGACAACAAATCTCCGCGAAGCAATCCCGCCCATCCTATCTCATCACCCCCCGGTGTACCTCATCAGCATTTTCCCCCCTTCCCACCGCCTTTCCCCAGCCTCAGACCATACAACATGCGCCTCCCCCGCACCCGGCCAGCAGGACAAGCCGGGACCGCACGCGTACGCTATGCCCGTTCGGGCCCGCATCTCGTCGACGAGTCGATCAAGCCGAATCTGATTCACGGAGAAGTCTGCCCCGAGGTCTCTCATAGTCCCCATGTCTTGTCGATACTGGATATTTCCCGAGGAGCCGGCACGCTTGATCCGCGGAAGAACTTGCTCCCCTCCTCTCCACGCCCGTCTCTCTCCAGTTGGGTTCGTCGCTCGCTCGTGAGGAGTGAGTGAGGCAGGATCGTTTTCCCGACGGATGGTCACCGTCTAGCATGGTAGTTCCGATCGGCGAAGGGCGCGTGCGGATAAACGTCCCATCGTCAGCCAAGGCCCCATGCTTGTCAGGCACGAACTCATCCAGCCCGTTCCCGTGGGCGGTTGAGATTAACCCATCCACAACGGAACGGCTCCCTCGAGCCGCGTTCCCTGACCTCGTCGCTGCGACGCCGTCGAGATGTCACGGAGTCTAGATCTCTTCTTTCGCGGGACGCAGGTCCAATCTTTGCACGGCTGCCGCACCGGCTTCGACTGTTTGTCAGTCGGGATGAAGTGTAGCGGGGTACTCCAGGTAGCGGCGGTGGGCGAGGATGAGGACCTACGTGAACCGGCGCCGAGCCTCCAGCATCTCACTGCTGCCCGTTTCCACTGTTCTCGCGACTAAGTCCACCGAGACGGGCTGAGAGCTCGACTTGAACGGCAGGGGTCACGAGCTTACCCCATACCCCGCAAGTTGGAAACTGGGGCGGGCAGGGAAGAGAAAGATAGCTGCCCTTGATGGCCGGCACCCGTGTTGCTGAGCAGTCTATGTGTTGCCTGAGAGTGACCCCGGCCTTGAAATGAATGCTCCTGCTCAAGCCGTAACGACCCGGTAAGTCCGACTAGCCTCTAGTGACGCCTTGCGAGTCTGAATCAAGTGACTGCACTGCCGCGTGCGTGTTGTTCGTGGACTGTTTCATCATCGTGTCCGTCGCGGCAAGGGCACACGCACGTAGTGAGGAGAAACTTATCCGGCAAGCAAATCATTCCATGCTTCTCACTCAACAGAGGAGGGGGCAAAAGGTATCATGTATTATGACCAAAGTTAGCAAAACCCATGAGGCCAAACGCCAAAACCAGTGACCGGCTCTCGGCCTTTTTCGCAGCGAGAAGCACATCGGCCAGTACCAAAAACTTCCACGAGCCGGTTGAATAACGCCTTGCGCATGTATCGTGTATCCCAGCCGCCCTGTGCGAGCCCAGACAATCCTTCGCCCGATCTAGCCAATCTCACCTGGCTGACATCCAGTCCTAAAGCCCTTGAGAGAAGCGAGAATTGCTTCTCTCAACTCAGGAGGTGCAACATGTGTTGCGGCGACACCACCGTCGTCAAAAACCATCCTGACCAAAGCCAATTTCCAACAGCCCAATACTGCACCTCGTCGTCGTTGAATGTAACCACTCCCTCCCTATCAAGTACGTCGTCTTGAAGCGTAGCAGCTCAGATGGGCGCCGTTCGCTAATAGCTGGACACGCCTACGTCATACACCGACCTCGCTGGCTTTCGCTAGCCCTCACCTAACAGCGACACGTAGCAGCTCCCAGCTTCATCAAGGAGTGAACTTCGACCTCTACGCCAGCTCCGGCCGCATCAAAGGACGCCTAAAACGAGGGCGGCTGGGAATCAGTGTCCCTCCTTCCCGGCCGACGTCTGCCCCGTCGCCCGATCCGAGGGGCCGTAATGCCCAACCAGCTCCGTATCCTCGTTCACGGCACTCAAACCACCACCAGCCAAGCTGTCACTTCTCCCTCTGCTGTTGCCGCCTTCGCTGCTCCGCCGACGCTGGTGCACTGCTGGGGGCCGGCTCATACCAGATAGACTACTCGCCGACCGGCGGCGCGCCTCGGCCGCGGCGTCTGGGACAGGCGTAGCTGCCAGCTCCGGGACGTATGGCGTTGAGTCGAGCTCCTGGAGTGGCGTCCGGGCGCCCCCGCTGCCGTGGTCGCTGCTTGCCTCGCTGGCATTGCTCCAGTGCCGTAGGTGTGCGTAGGAGCCCTGAGAGTCTGTGCTTCCACGATGCAGACCGATCCATGCGCTTGACCCCTGGCTGACGCGGTGACTCCGATCCGGGACATCGAAGTAGCCTCCGGTATACGCCGAGTCGTAACTGGCATGCCTCTCTGAGCCTGAGCCCTGCGGCACGGGTTGGTAGTCGCCGATTGAATTGGGGGTGCCCCGGTACGGCGGTGTAAAGTCGGCGGTGGTGTCAGAGTCGTGTCTTCGATGTGATGGGCGGGGAGATATCATGAGCGGGTCGATACTCATGTCGTCTACCTCTGATGGGGTAGGCTTGAACTGGTACATAGAACGCCGCGACTTTGCGCCGGAGGAAGTTCCCTTGTTGCTGGTCTCAACCGCCTGGACGACCTTATTGAGGTGGCGGATGATAATCCAGGCCGCAACCAAGACGATGACCAGCAAACCCACACCCCCAGCCACGGTTCCTGCGATTTGACCCGTCGTTAAGCCATCGTTTCCATTGTTGTTACCTGATATCGGCTGCTCCTTCGGCACCGTGCTTGGGTAATATTTGAAGACCACTTGATCTGGGTTGCCCACATCTACAGTCGGCAGGGCAGTTGGTGCTGTGGTTGGCCTCGAAGGTGTGAGGACAGTCGTCGCGGTCACTGTGGTGGTTACGACCTGAGTGAAATCGTTTGTTGTTGTCATGGTCGTCGTCACACTGTATGTCGACGGGTCGGTCGAGTAGCAAGCGCTCACGGCACATCCGAGGCCGTTCCGGCAGCAACCGTAGCTCAAGCTGGCAGGGCACAAGAAATAGCTTGCCGGGCAGGACTGAGAATATGCGACACCGGACGCGGCGACACAATTCCCGCCTCGCTCACATCTGTATCCTTCCGGGCAGCAACCAGCTGGACCGGGGACTGTTAGCTGCTGCGCTCCCATCATCAATTGAAGCTTTGTTCAGTTGACTCACGTCCTCCGATTACCGGATCACACGCATAGTATCCGACCTTTCCAGCACAAGTTCGCGGTGCGCTTGTCGTCGCGTAGCACGAGTCCGTGGCACAGGCATAGCCTGACTGACAACATCCTCCGTTCAAGCTCGACGCGCACGCAGAGTATCCGGTAGCGCAGGTCGTCGTGTCCCTCCGGTTCAAGTCTTGAAAAACAGTGACGTGCGCCTTTTCTTGTCGGTGTATTCCATCTCGTCTCTTGAATTCTGCCCCGAGCACCGTCACGCCCAGCAAGTCTAGCCCCAAATAGAGCGCGCAGAGCGTGCAAGAAGCCAGTCCCTTCATTGTAGCCGTAATGGGCTGGATAAGCACCAGTATCGCACGGGACTGCGAGATGCGCCGATCATCCAGGGAGCCTCCGGGTCAGCGAGCGTATGGCTGTCGAGTACTGCGGACGAGTTGCGTAAAAGACTGTCAGGAAGTAGTCGTTAAGCAAGTAGATCAACAGCGGAAGAGGGGGCGTCTGAAACTCGGCTTTCTCTAATTCAAGAGACCGTGTGGTTCATGAAGATGGCAAATTAAGCTGGTGCCTTGAAGTGAGAGGGGGATCGAGATGGCCCAACCGCATGTATGTCTGGGGGCTGAGCGAGTGTACAACACAGCGCAGTCACACCCCACGCGGTCGAAATCGGCGATGGGACGCACAGCAATAGGGCTGAGAAGTAAGGACAGAAATGAAGTAAGGCAATCAAACTCCCATTCTCGGACACGAAGTGTATGTCGTGTGGTTTTGGCCAAACGCGCAAAGCTATGGCCAAGACCGTTTCTGTTCTCTTCGTCTCGTCACTTATGATCGACCCGACAACGGTTGGTTGCAGATAGAGGTGGGAGAGAAGAGGGCGATCATGGACCGTTTGGGAGGGGAATGGACGGATCCCTAGAGTGCGAGCGCGGGCATGTGTGACGGGAGGTACATGCCTCGCATCTGGCCCGGCGGGTGCGTCTTTGGGAAGATGGGATTTGTAAAGTGGCTTCTCTGTCTGACTGTCAGCGCTCAGCAGAGCCGACTTTGCCATATTGGGACAAATCATAGATTATGCTCTGCCAATGAGACGAGGGTGTGGCAGGTCAGCCAGCTTCTGGAGGTCCGCCACGATGGGAGGACTTCAAATAATGGGCTGGGTTCCGATTCTCTCGACCACCATGGGTGCCGAGTGCGCCGGGCACCATTAGTCTCACGCTCGAGGAGCGAATGACGGCGCAGCAGCTGACGAGTTGGACGGGCAATAGATGCAGTGACGCGGCAAGACGGTGCCTGTCTTACCCATGGAAGTGGGCAATGTGTGGTAAGAGCGCCCAAGGCTACCAATGGGAGGATGGCGTGAGCTGCAAGCCAAAGACAAGGGCCAACGGGAGCGGCAGCTCGTAGAAAACGGCTGGGCAGACAACATGCAAAGCAGCGACCTGTTGGTGGAGGAGCCCGGGACATGAGTGTGAATGGGTATCGCGCCGGCGGAGCGTAGATTTGGGATCCCAAAGCCCTTGGCGTTCTCGTCTCTGGGGGTTGTATCGGTGGGATTGCGACACTGAGCCGACATGAGAGCGTCTAGAGCCAACAGCATCGTATGAAGCTTGATGTATCAGGCGATTACTCGACGCCATACATCTCGCGGGTAATCTTATCTTCACCCATAATGTGGGTGATTTGTTTGTGGTTGGATAGCACATCGTGAGGAGAGAGGGATAGTCGTCGCTCGACGGGCCGGAAGTCGTCGGAGGCATCCGGTGCCGGCGCGGGCCCCAAAGCCGGGCTGGCAACACTCGGTCCAATATAACAGATTTTTGGTGTCGGCAAAGCCTGGAAGCTCGGCCAGTCGGTGAAGCGAAGCAGACGACTGTAAGTTATTGATACCAGCTTGGGCATATCCCGGTGAGCCGTTCCCAGTCCTCGCGTGTGCACTCAAGAATGAATGAGAGTCAAGATGCCCTGTCAAGCACTTTTACTTTTCCTCTCGGTGCAGCGGCCAAAGGCCGCTGAGGACTTGGTAAAAGATGCGAAGCCGGCTAGTCACACTTATGCGTGATTCGGATGAAGCCAGGACACGAGATGAGGAAGTGAGCCGCAATATAGCCGCCTGATAGAGCTCAATGGGCTTGGCTATTGGTTGAAACGTCGTCTACCTTTCTCGGGTGTTTCTGTGAGGCAGAAAGTGGCGCAGAGGCCGAATGGTCTTTCATTTGACCGACTTTGGTTTGGAAGCCGCAAAGGAGATGGCTGGAGAGCTACCACCACGAAGAAGGATGGAAATGGGTCCAGGATGGAAAATTGGCGGCTTGTCAGCAATTACTGATGAAGTTCGACTGAGATCCAGATGTCGGATGAAATGATACGGATTGAGGGTGTTCTCCTTTGCGGAAATGAAGCTGCAGGAAAGAAAGCCTTGGCTGCATTTCCATGGTGAGGGAAGGTGCCAACCAGATACGTATCGAAGTCTCTATTAATAACCCGCCACAGGCACGGCAGCAACGGACGACGTGAGGAAGTTAGGCCTCATGGAGTAACAGGAGGCGGCAAGGCGAAAAGCGCAAGTGCAGAATCGAATGTGGCTGTTTCCTCGAGTGCTGATCCGAATGCACCTGCAGTTATTGGCCAACCGGGTGATCCGTTGGTGCAAGACATCAGGGAGGGAAGAGCGGTGGGATTGCGCTTGCCACTTCTCCAACGCAACACAGCTCATCCACAATTTTGCCTCAGGCAGGACACAATCGGACACCAATATTGGTATTGGACTCCACAGCAATATCGAGGGCAGAATTTTGCTCGTTGCTCCATCATCGCCTCTCGTTGCAACCGGCATTCAAACAGCGCTCAACAAGCACGCCTGACGGGAATCCGAGCTTGCGGTGGGGATTCTGGTCCCTTGACGTTCCTTTTCGACCCGCTGTGCCTGCCCGTGCCACTCCAGGGATCCCATCGAGGCCGCTCCCGTCCTCTGCCCGACGTTCCCCCTCCCAGAATATCGACAGGAGAGGGTCGAGAGGGCGTGGGTAGCTCCGCTGATCAACTTCCAAACACGCTGCTTTTGGAGACCTTCCCCGGATTCCTCTTTCCCCCCCTTTCCATTGCCAACCAGAATTTGGCCAGCCCAGTGTTTGGGCTCGTGTGCCTGGCAGGAGGACCAGGGGACGGGGATGCGCCGGAATCTAGGAATGCAATCCATTTGCGCCTTTGCCAAATCGTACGCATGAAACGGTAATGAAATACAGGCTGACATCTTTTGCTTCTTGCCACCGATTTGATACATGTCGGTACTATCTCCATACGGCCCACGGTACTTTGCACGCTTCGAGGCTCTCAAAGTCTTGCAGATACCGGTCTAAGACAAGACGTTGACAGCAAACACCCCAAGCCATCCTGCATCAATAGGACAGCACAGAGACCGTGGCAGACGGACATTATGCACCGCGACCCCGTTGCGTCCACAGCAGTGTGTCATTGATTCGACGCACCATGAGATCGCCTTGACCGCTCCCCTCACCGACCCCTCCGATTACTCTGTGGCCCTGACGCCAGCGAGCGTCGTAACCCGCACCCAGAGTCCCATCTTCCCTCCGTCATTTCACCACCCACCCCGCGCCATGTGGTAGCATCGAAGATACCGTGCCCGTATGCATCGAGTACAAACCCGAGCTGGAAAAGAACTGGAAGAACTCAATATCGTCGCCGTGGTCGCAATCTGTGCCGGTTCCAGGCACCCCAAGCAAGCTACCCTACATCTCGGACGGATCAACGGCGGTCGAGAATGCGGGGAAGCAAACCTTCTTGACTTGGCGGCCTAGGCCCCTATCATCACGGGCATGGTGTCGACTACGTTGCAGACACTATCCAGGACGGTGCTCGAGTCGTGTCACCAAAATTCGGACTCTCTGGGAATGAGAAAAGAAAGGAAGAGAGGTCAACGACAGAAGAAAGGCTTGGGTGCCCTTTGCTGCCTCCATCGCCTGCCATCGGCATGTCTACCGTCATGCACTAGACTAGCCAGAAGTGACGGAGTAAGTACCTGTCTCCTTGTTGCAATAAGCCTACCGGCCGGTAGGTCCGCCTGGTGCAGGACGAAAGAAAGCGATCAAGCAGTGGCCATCTCGGTTGCGCTGACGGACGAACGGCACAGCTCGGCTCGGCTGGTAGCAGAGCTGCAGAGTCGAGTGACTCAATTCGTTGCACGTATCCAACTAATCAACGCAGCTGGGGCCTTGGACATGGGCCAGGCGACGCCGGAGGCACCCAATCTCCAATTACGGTGCTGTCCGAGGCGGAGCTCACGCCTGGCAAATTCGAAATCCCAAGCCGTCTGAACGGCTACGCCATTTAAACTTTTCCGTCGCTGCAGGGTCCGTCTTACAGGTACAGCATGTACCTACTTTGGTAGTCATGGTTATCTGCAAGGGAGATGCTCTCAGCATCTCGTGGGCGATGCAAACCAAATGAACGGCCATTTGCATCAACGAGGGGCATGACGTCCTTGATTTGCTACCGAAAGGAATGCGGCACAAAACTGCTGAGCCGTTCACTAGCCGGAGCATATGTGGACAGGTTCAGCGACTAGCTGGAGCTTAGAAGCAAGAGAAGCGTTCGCCTAAGCTGATTCTGGGTCTGGCGGGGGGTTTGAAGGACGCTATGGCGCGCCACCTTCTCACTCTGTTCTATTTCTGCCCTATTCGGCCTGCGGTGGTTGACAGTTTGGGGGCCGTTTTGGCAGCCGGCGTCAGGCCTTACACGATGGAGGTCAAGCCCCAGAACGAATGATACCAGTGGCAGCCATGGCAGATGGACTTGAACAACTGGCGATATCCGTCATCATTGATGAGGAGAACCGATAAATCCATGCCTCATCCAACGATCAAGATCGAGCAGGAATGCATGCATGTCTGTGACTATCTTGGTGTCACAGCACCAGTGTTGAAATCACGGGTGACCCACGGGCTTAATTCTCTGGGCAATATGCCTGAGAGACCACTTCTCGTACGTAGTAGACTCCCTGCTCTGGATGGCATCCCGTCCCCTCACGTACACATTAAAAAATAATTATCAACAGGCATTTCCCATGCACTCGACCCCCTTACCCCAACATGTGTTCCGTACCTACATCACAGCGCGCCTCAGTCACGCCTCGCAGGCATTGCAGGGAACCTCACGGTGACACTCGCAAACACACACACACAAACACACACACACAAACATACACACCCCCTTTCAGCAAAATACCGCTGCCACTACCTCCGACTTTAAAGAGGGCACGCACGCACCGGTGCACCACCATCGAGGCCGGACTGGAGCAAACACACGCTTCAGAGTGGCAGACATGTCGACCCAGATTGTGACATCCATCTCCGCATCAGAGTCGCCGCCGTAACCCCGCAAATTTCTCCACCTTTCTGCTTCTAGCACAGCTTAGCCTCCCAGGATCTCTTGGTCACGATGTGCGTGATGGCAGCGGCCTTGTCAGCATTGGGAAGGACGCCGTCGCCGGCTCTTGGGTCTTGGTACTCGCTCGGTACGCCAGCATGACTTGGGCTCGACCTCGACAATGACCTTGACCTTGGATGTTTTGGGGACTTTGTTGGAGAAAATCGCCAAATCGTCTCTGGTTCCTTTACCAGTTTACCTTTGCTCGCCGCCTCGGTCTCTGCCTCCTTTCTTTCAAAACTATATATAAATAGCCTCTTGTCTGGGGGAGCTCTTCTTGACTCGCACGGGTTCCGGTTCCCTTTTTCCTTCTTCTCCAAATTTGCCCCATATCCCGCCATCTGCTCCCGAGACACCTGGTGACACTCCATTCTCTGTGACCCAGGCCCAAGGAGAACGGACCAACAATACGAATCCGTCTTCACTTCAACGCATCGACCCCCGACCCCCGACCCTGGTCTTCCAAGCTCGCGGCCCCGTCGAAAAGGGCGAGAAAAGCTTTCCTTCTCCCTCATTAATCTGCGTCTTCCCTCGGCATTAGCCCGACAAACCCAAATCAATTATCAAGCAGAGAGACCGGCAGAGAAGCAGAAAGAGAGGACTAAGGAGGGAAAGACACCGAGCAAAATAACATACCCACCACATACGCCATTCTCCAGTCCCCACGAGCTTCTTAACTCTCTAGACTGGCCTTGGTTCCCCTCATTTCCCACCAGCAGAACAAGGACCACCTTTTGTTACCTTACCTTGCGGCCGCCGCCCCCGACCGTCACACTGCGGGACCCTCCGACATCGTGAGAGCCTGTCTTCGCTCGCCTTCTAGTCCAAGTAGCCTCGGTCCACACGCTTCTGCGTCCGACCTTGTCTCTTCTCTCCGTGCGTGATGTAGGTGTAGGGCAACTTCGTCCCATATACCACATCCTCTGAGAGAAACACAACCCCGACGATATTGAGAAACCGTCATGCCTATGCCTGCTGCAGGTACCAGCTCGTGAGCATCATGCTGCTGTATACTAAACTCGCCCCGCCAAAGGCTCCCAAGAGACGATCCAGATCAGGTGAGTTTACGGCCACTATTTCTCCTCTCTGCCTCCGCTTTGCCTCCTTTGCCCCCCGGCGAGTGCCTCTTTTCCCGCTCGGTTCGCTGCCCGTCCGCGCGTCGCTATTGCCGCCCGAATAGCTTCGTCGTGTTGCCGCAGGTCTCGCTCCCCTTATCCCGTCATGCTGCGCCTGCTACCACTGGTCGCATTTGGTCCGATTTCTGACATGAGCTTGTTCGACGCATGCAGGATGCACGTATTGGTGAGTGAACTCCCCAACAAACCCTCCGGAAACCGAGATCGGTCTTTCTCACTGACACTACGGTATAGCAAAGAAAAGGTACAGTCGCGCTCGCCCTCGAGAACATAACCGCAAACCCGCCTGCCTCCTCTCTAGATGACTTGGGAATTCATTCTAACTTGGTTTTGTGTCCGCAGAAAAAGAAATGCGACGAAGCCCGCCCCCAGTGCTCCCGCTGCGCTGAGCGCGGCCAGGAGTGCTCCTACGAAGCGGTCAAACCTCGCCAACGCAAGAAGCGTGACTCGATCGCCGGATTCGACACGGCCTCTCGAATCAGCGGGACTGCCGTCATTCGACGATATTCGGCGCCCGATGCCACCATTCGACGATGGAAGGAGGAATCCCTGGATGACGAGGACGATGGAGCTGTGGAGGAGGCCATTCTGGAGGAAACTGAAGAGAGTGGCGACCCGCTCGCCTTCGACTTCAAGAAGATGTTCGCCATGCATCACGACAAGGATGACCTCCCGCTAGTCTCTCCGGTCGATTCGGTCGCCTTCAACATGTCGCTGGAAGACGCAGACGAAGAAGTGGTTCGTCGTGGCTCGGCGCAACATCGTGCCTTGTCCTTGTCACACCTCGCCGTCACACGGGCGCAGCGCCACCCGGACCTAGCCATGATCGCGCCCGTCCCGGTGGCGTCGCCGCGTCTCGAATTCCTGTTCCCGACGTTCTCCGAGTTCTCGGATCGGCCGAATCGCCGGGCGTTGGTCGACCACTTCACCAACGTCATGTCACATCTGATTGTGCTGCGAGAGACTGAGGCCGGAAACCCGTTCCAGCAACTCGTGCTGCCGCTTTGTCACAGCAGTGCAACAGTGACGAATGCCATCTATGCGCTTGCCAGTGCGCATCTGGAGAACAGAGGGTGCGGGCACACAGAGGAGAAGGCGGTTCACTTCCACAACCAGGCCATTCAAGGCTTGGCTCGGTTGATTGAGCTCGGCGGGGAAGCGAACAAGAACGAGCTCCTGGCCACCATCATGCTGCTCGTATACTACGAAGTCGTAAGCACTTTCATCTTAGAAACTTTGCAATGTAACGTAACTGACTGGCCGATAGCTTGTGCAACAAAATCGATCCAACATTGTAGATGGCCATCTCAAAGGCGCCATCGCAATCATGAGTGGTAGCGGCGACAATTCCAACCCTACTACTGCCTTCCTTGAACGCGTATGGCTTCCCAAACCCCGCTCATCTGTACCAATGGCTCTTTACCTGACAATGCTTAGGCGTTCCGCTTCTACGACGTTATCGCTGCGCTCTCCTTTGGCACGGCTCCCCTCTCCACCGCGCCGGCGACGGGCTGTCTCGTCCCCTTTCCGCCCCTTGATTCGCCCATCTCATCGCCCCTTGGGTCCGTCGATACCTTGCTGGGCTTTTCCACAACCCTCTGGCCCATCATCCATCGCCTCTCTAATCTTCTGGCGCTCAAGGAGGAGCTTCAGACGGCCATCACAAATGGCCAAATGACCAAGGCGGCCGTCCTTCGCAGCGAATTCGAAACCACTTCAGACGCCATCGAGCATGCCCTCCAGCAATGGCAACCTAGCTTCCCGCCAGGGTTCTCGCCCGATTCTGTGGCCGGCCTGACATCGGACGAGCCTGACCTCGCTGCCGAGCATGCCCGTCTGCATTCGATCCTTAACAATGCTCTGGCCTACCGCCACTCGGCTTTTGTATATCTTTACCGCAGCATCTATGGTTACCCGCGACGGCATCGTCTTGTGCAGCACCATACGCACGCCGCACTTAGTCATTGCGCTGCGACGGTCAACCACGCCGGACCGATGGCCGCGCTTCTATGGCCGCTGTTCGTGGCGGCGTGTGAGGCCATCAGCCCCGGCGACAGGGAGCTGGCACGACAAGCGTTCGTGGCGGTCGAACGTAGGCAGGGGATGACGAACATCCAGCGAGCTTGGACCATCGCACAGGAGGTCTGGAGACGCGCGGACATGATTGATGATCACGCCACGTACGAAGACCACGCCATCATGATGTCCACGCCGAGTCAACGACTAGGCAAGGGAGCTGACTTGTGGAGGCGGGTCAGTGAGGACATGGGCGTTACAATCGTCTTCGGATGAGACTACGACATCCCGTGTTCCCGGGGTATAGATATAATTCGTCCCCGACCGTACATGGCAGGAATGCATGGATGAGGTTGGATGTAATGAACACAGGCAGGGAGGCATTATTGGAAGGAGGCGGCTTACACAAAAAAAGTATCTTACTCGGGGGAGTCCATCGCAACAACGAGGTGGTAGGGGGCGCAACTGGTGTCTTTTTTCTTTGGAGATGAGCACATGGAAATCAAATGTCAAAGGGAAACGGAACGGTTTGCGTGTCTTTTTTTCCCCCTTTTCTTTCACTTGTTTTGGTTGGAAATGGAGTATTGTTTGCCATTTTACGATATCATCGCTCAGTAGTAGGCGTTAATCAAAATTCTTCCTGTTGGCTTACGTCTCGAAATCCAAGTTGGTTTTCTCATCATGAAGCTTTATGTCGCACATATACGACCCGAGCCTGCGGCATGTTCACTCGTGCTTCCATCCGATTGCCTACGTCACCGACAGCCCCAACCCAGCGGCTTCCCGTCGTTCCCGAGGCGTCCTGTGGGCTGACGCAGGCTTGGAATCTGGGGTAAAGCGGGCCCCCCTCTGGTGAGTGCGGTGCGGTGTGGCTGAAGCCTGACTTGACTGGTGCGTTTGGTTGCGCGTAGAAGTGTCATGTTGCCCATCGGGAGAGATGGAGTTGTCCCTGAGTGCCCAGTGCACGGCAAGGTAGACACAACGGCGAGGGCTTCCACTCGGCAGGTAAGATCTGGGGAGTAAGGGTGTTGACATGATTGGTTTGTGAGACGGAGGAGGTGAGACGTGAGATAAGATGGGTGTGAGTGACACTGAGATGGTAGAGATATTGTCCAAACGGCTGTTGGAATGAGCCAAGACTCTTTCGATGTTTTATGTGATTAAACAGGGTTTAGTAGATATGACTTGAAGCCTGGTAGGAACGAGATTCGGACTTACAAGCTTTTCGTTGAAGTAGATGACTCAAATCCCGCTACAATCATTCCAGCTGTGTTCGAGAACAGTTTGGATGCCACCTGCTTGCCATCAGTGAGGTTCTCGGTGGGCGGTGATGGTCGATGGGCAACCCCAGAACTCACAACGAGTCGTGACGGCATAGGATGGGTAACTCGTCAGTTGGCTTGAGCGCCGTATGCACCTTACGCGATGATTCAAAAAGGTCCAGTGTGCATTACCAGCTATGCCTCACTTACACTTGATGACCGTCCGACCGACCCTAAGGCAAGGTTTGCCGTGGTTTCTCTCCAAATTCCCCACATGTAGAGCGGTGATCTTGCCGCGAAACAGACTGGGCGGTCCCAGTTTTCAGCACCTTCCGGGTTCGCTTGAGCACCTCAGTGTTGGGGCAGCAGCGCTGAAGTCGCAGCGAAGACAGGCACTCGAGGTAGGCCCCTTCCAGTGTCTAGTGCAACGTCCTTTCCCATTGGATTGGATGGCATTTCACGGTATTTCCTCCAATGTCGCCTTCCAATCCATGCGCCTCGCCTCCCACCCACCCCCGATCCTTTTCCCCGTCTTCCCCGTCCACTACTGCGTAGTACATGCGAATTCCCCAATTCCGTGTCAACGCCGCGCAGTCGCGACGAACCAAATCGAACACAGACGACACCCAGCCGGATCCCCCGCCCTCCGATGCAATGACAATCCAAGACAAGACGAGACAAGTCCAGACGACACAGAACGCCATTGCCATCGTCTGCGCCTCTCCCGAAAGCCTCCTACGCCCTCATCCGTCCAGTTGCTCCCCTCCCTCGGCTGCCGTCGCTCCTCGCTCCTCAATCTCCATCTCTCGCTTGGCGGCAGTCTTCCTTTTCTTCTCCTTTGTTGGTCGACCGTTCCCTTTACACACCTTCTTTATTTTCCACGCGGGATGAAACGGTCTTATCCCTACGTTACACGAGCTGTGGTTCTCTAATCTCTGTCTTCCATGAGAGTCCCAGCCGCCATGTCCCGCATCCATCAAACACACAATTGACTTCCCGTCACCCGATCCCTCAGCTGGAGCTCGAGCCCTATCGCTGGATCTGGAGCTGCAGCAGCTCGTCCCCACCAAACCCTCTCACCTTCTGCACCACCCAAGCTTTCCCCAAGCAACTAGAACTGTCTTCGGGGAGCTACACCCCAGTTTACCTACCGCCCAATTCCAGTCCCTGTGCCGGGAGACACCTGCCATCTCCACAGGGGCCTGACCTGACTTTTGGAGACCTGACGTGGACCACTCTGCGTTGCGTCGGGCTGGGCTGTTCTGGTCTGGTCTGACCCTTTCAGTCAATCTCCGCCCACTGCAGCGCAGCATCATGCTGCGTCGCTGTTGAGAGGCTCCTTCACCTTGCGCGCCATGACCTCCATCATCGACGGAGCGACCCCCGCGCCTAAGCAGATCCGCTTCGTTCACAACCAAGGCCAACCGCCTTCCAAGAGGCGCAGAATCAATGCCGCGTGAGTTTTGTTATCCTCCCCGCGTCTATTCTTCCTGCGCGCCGAGTCCGCACCGTTACGCCGTCGCCCAGAAATCATTCCGTGTGTGCAGAAGCTAACCTGACTCGGCCATCGCTAGATGCCTGACCTGTCGCAAACGAAAGACGAGATGCGCCGGAGAACGCCCCGTTTGCTCGACCTGCTCCAAGAACGGCCATACCTGCTTGGGATACAATGAAGTGACCGAAAAGAAAACTCCGAGTGGCGCCATCGCCACCCGGGACCCCCACCATGACAACGACGACGATGACGAGGACGACGAAGACGACAATGCTCGCGATGAAGAAGAACAGCAGGATGGGAGACGACATGGGAAAGGGAAGGACAATGGCCGGCGCTCTTCTGTGTTCAAACCAGGAGGCGGCGGTACTCTGAGGAGGGGTTTTGACGCCGCTGCTGGCCACTCGCCGACCTTTCTGCGACGTTCGTCGGAGCATAGCTCTCGTGACCAAGATCAGAGCTCGCAACATCGTCGCCTCTCACATCCTCGTGCGACGTCTTTCTCCGACGATGCGGGAAGTACACATAGCCGCTCCCCCGTCTTGCACCATACCGAGCGCCACAGAGTGCCGTATTTCCGCTATTTCGGGCCAACAGCCATCGTGCCCGGCTACAAGCAGATGGTCGTCTCTGTCCGGGACCGGAGGCGGAGCACGGGTGGTTCTGTCGGTGCCACATCACCCAGTTCTGGTTCCAGTGTAATACAGTCCATGGGCATGGCCCTCTCGGGCATGCCTCAACACGACGAAGAGGTTGCTGCAGACGAAGACCTTCCCGTCTACGACCCCAACGACGCTGCACCAGTTCATCCTCTAATACTGTATCTGGTCAAGACCTTCTTCTTACATCTGGGCTGCAACTACCCCTTCTTAAAAGAGGAAAGGTTCGTTCGCATGGTCAAGGAAAAGCGGGTTGAACCCATCCTCGTCGATGCCGTGTGTGCACTGGCCGCTCGGTTTTGCGACTCGGCCCAACTCGGGCACAGCAAGGACGAGGAAGCCTCCCATGCAGAGCAAGGCCAGCACTATGCTCAGAGAGCCAAAGCTGCGACGGTAGACACCTTTCCCTGCCCATCCGTTGGCGCTGTTCAGGCGCTTCTGATGATGGCATATGAGGGGTTCGGTGCGGACCAGGACAGCGCTTTGTGGATGTACTTGGGTCTTGCTATTCGCATGGCCGTGGACCTAGGTTTGCAGAAGATGGTGGGCGTGAGGTATCAAGGCGAAAGAGACCCTTGGTATACCCGACACGGCGGCCAAGCGGGCAGCGATGTAGGAGCGGACGAAGAGCCACAAGAGGACGAAAACGGTCTTACTCACGAAGAGCAGCTCGAGGTCGAACAGGAGCGGACTGATACGTTCTGGGCTGTCTTCATTCTCGACAGAGTCATTTCCTCTGGCACTGGCAGGCCAGTAACAATACGTGACGATGATTTCGAATTGGCTCTACCAGAGCCGACGCTCGACCCGGCTTCAGGATGGCCTGCCCCCTTTCCCGTCTTCATCCAAATCGTCCATCTATACGGCCGCGTTTCCGATGTCTTGAACAATATCCGCAACGCCAAAGACATCACGCAAGAAAAGTGGACAAAGTTGGCGCGGATGGAGCACGAATTGACTAGGCTTTATCAAAAGCAGGATCCCCGGCTTCACTTCAGCGTCGCCAACTTCAAGACGTACTTGAAGTTGGGACAGGGGACGAACTTTATCCTTTTGCACTTTTGGTTCCACGCCCTCATCATTATCCTGCACCAGCCCACTCTCCTGAACCCGTTTGGCTCGTTGAGCCGCACTCATCAGCTGCTACCCAACAGTCGTGAGCTGTCCATGTCCAGCGCCAAAACCATCGCCGACATTCTGGCTTTCGCCGAACTGATCGATCCGAAGAGCTTCATTGGCAATCCATTCACGTCCCAGCCCATGTACATCGCCGCCTGCGCCTTTCTCATGGAATCCATCGCCAATGCCTCCAACCCCACATCCCGAGAGACGTCTCCCCCGGTCGAGCTCAAGACGGAGGGTCAGAAGCAAAAGCCGTCGTCGCATGACCACAGACCATCCACGAAACACTCTCTTCTGGCTTCGGCCGCCAACCAAAATTACTCTCGTTGTTACAAGTCTCTGCAACAATTGCATAAATATTGGGGCGGCGTCAAATACATCCTCACAGCTCTTGATCAGAAGTCCAAGGGCATCTGGGACTGCGAGACATACACCAACGAGGAATACGAGAGCACGAGGCTGCCTCGTCGGGGTTCTATCGGTGGCCGTTTCCCGCATCCTACCTCACCCAACATGCCGCCTATTGCATGGTCTTTGACGGGCACTACGAACTCTCCCAACTCGAGCGTCACGCTCATGTACCAAAACATGCATGTGGGGGTATCTGCTCATCACAACTTTGCGCAACCACAAACACATAACGCCCCCGCCTCCGCACCCACGCCTCCTGGCAATATGATTTATGATCCTATCCGACAAAGTCTCCCAGAGGCAGCCCCCCATTCCATCTTTGCTACGGCCTATCCTCAACCAGTAACGTCTGCCATGCGGCATTCCTCCCGGCAGCATCAATCCCAGCGTCCGTCAGCGTCATCGATGGATAGCCCACATGGACAAGCAAGAGGTCATTTGCGGTTTGATGGCATTCACGAAGGCGAGGCGTCGTCGCCCGCAGGCAACACCGGCTCGATGCTTACAACGTCTTCTGCTCCCCAGCAAACGGCATCTTTTACACCGTCGTCTCACAACTCGACGAGTTACGAGCATCACCTGATGCCATCAGCTTCACCGTCGGATAATCTGCGCAATCTGCACGACACGACATCGCAACAGCATCATAACGGACAACACATCGCATTTGACCCAACGTATGCAAATGCAACATACTCGTACCTCGGACAAGGCATGGGTCCAATCACGGATGTCATCACGTTTGAGAACCCAATAGACATAGGATCCTTGGGTCTACCGAACGAGATGATGCCGCCGTGGTTGGAGTACTTGCCTGGCGATGTCCTGAGCTTGTTCGAGAACAACGACATGGATCCGGGCTCTTAGCTTGCCGCTATCCCGCTGCGATAACATAGTAATCATCTGTTCCTGCCACATGTTTGCAAGGTTATCCCCATTGGGATGGGCTAAATCGTTTGTTGTTTCGTTTCTTATGCGTTATACCTACTATCAGAAAGCGTACCGTTAGTAGTGTTAGGTTTGGGTTATCGTATGCGGATTTACAAGGTGTTGGCGTAGGAAAACAGCTGCATTGCGGGCGGTGTCCATGGTTTGTGCGCCTACCCTGTGATGATAACGACAAAGGATCATTGGGGTGTTTATAGGAACTATGTGGAAGGCCTTTTTAACGATCTTCATAATCACTGTATATTATATTTGTTGAGTAATTGTACATTGGGGATACCAAAAGCTGTTGCCATTTTCTGTGTGTCACTAGAAACTCAGTAACGAACCCGACAACTTTCTGATCAGGGTACGCTCAACCCCAGCCCCAAAGGCTAAGGGAAAGACATCGCACAGCATTCGGAGTCTGGCACTGGCACTAAGCTCGTCAATTCTTAGTTACAAACCGCACTGTTACTAGTAGTAGCCCTTGAAGGAGACCGACGAGTGACGTAAGTCAGACCAACCCGCCCCTGACACATAACAAGGCGAAAGAAGAGACCGCTACTGCAACGATACACGAGTACCGAGTAAGCTGGCTGTTCAAGAGTCTTGGCATCGTTCCCCCGTTGCACAGATGAGCCTTTACGGTGAAGCAGTGGGCGAGGCGAGTATAATGGCAACACTGTGGACTTGAAGGTCTGACAAGCTCAAGCAACACCAAAAACAACGGGCCAATTATGACAGCACGTTAGACATGTCGCATTACTCATACAGAGGCCAGCTCTGCGGAGCATCTCTACTCAACTTCTTAGTATTGGTACCGTCAGCCGTCACTGGATCCAAGGCCCGGCCCGGGAGCGGAGCCCCGTCGAAGGGGACGTCGATTCGGAGCCGGATTAACCTTGGCGGCTGAGAGCAGGCCACCCAGGTCGCTTCCCGGCCCGCCCCCAGTCCGAGAAGGAGTACGAAGTAGCTGGCGGATGGCGAATTTGAGTCATGATGGAGGGCGAGCCTGACGCAATGGTCGAAAAGACTCGGAGCGAAAGTAAAAGATGGCGTTTCAGGGACGTAAGATGTACGAGAGACGACCCGAAGCTGGGTTGCGTTTTACAGGTCGTTCCGGAAGAAAGATTGAATTGCTAACGGCCAAGACTTGCACCTCGAAAGATTAGGTAATTGGCAAAACAGTGCAGACGTCGCTGGCTATCTCGAGATGCCATCCCGGGCTGCTCTGACGACACTGACGAGCAAGCACATGGGCGAATGGAGCACGCTAAGTGGACGAGTGGGTCTCTCTTTTGCGTGCTGCGATGAAAAAACTTGGACCTTCGCGGGAAGACCGCCCGGCTAAACCTTGGCCGACTGAACATCGCCCACGCAAAGATTTTTCCGAGACTCCGAACCTGAGCTCCCCTGCGCTGCGAGAGTACGTACTGATGAAGCCTAAGGGAAGCAGGCTGGCAAAGCTGGGAAAACGGAAGAAAATGGCTCGTGCGCACTGCGCAATCGCGGGTACCCGAGTAATCCCGAGCCAATCTTTTCGGCCGCAAAGGACAAGTTCTCAATTCGCGCCTGTCGCTGTTGTCTCGGTCCCAGTTCGCTCCAGAGTTCCCCCCAGCCGCGGCGCCGCTAAAAAAGGCCTCACAATTTTTCCCCCGGCCATCCTCTTTCCTCGACAACAACAAAAAAAAGTTTCTCCCTTTTTTTTCTTCTCAACCTCCCATCCTCCATCCTCACGATCCCTTTGCGCGGTTCTTCGTGACAAGTCCTCCCCACTCAGCCTTTTGTCCTTTTTTTCTTCGGTTCGATTCCCGCATCACACACAATGGCTTCCTCCGTGCCCTCCACCGGCTCGACCAAGGTCGCGCCGTCGTCGAGAAGGCTGCTGCCAACGCCCCTGGCCAGCTGTCCGGCCTTGCCCTCTACTCCAGATTCGCCCTTGCCGGTGCCGTCTGCTGCTCCGTCACCCACGGTGCCCTCACTCCCGTCGATGTGTAGGTGTTTTCCCCTTCCCATTTCCGAGATGTTTTCTCCCTGGCCGGTCCGCGGTGTTTCACGCGCAGGAGGCGGACGTCAACAAGAGGACAAAAGCCGCAATTCCCAAAGGACCTCCGATGGACCGCCGGCACACAACACCCAGACGCCAAAACCATTGAACAGACGGCTAATAATGGCAACAGCGTCAAGACCAGAATCCAGCTCGACCCCGCCACCTACAACCGCGGCATGATCGGTGGTTTCCGCCAGGTCATCCAGCAGGAGGGTGCCGGCGCTCTGCTTACCGGTTTCGGCCCTACCGCCGCCGGTTACTTCCTCCAGGGTTCCCTGAAGTTCGGAGGATACGAGTTCTTCAAGCAGCAGTCCATCAACCTGATTGGCTACGAGAACGCCGTCAACAACCGCACTGCCGTCTACCTCGCCTCCTCCGCCGCCGCCGAGTTCTTCGCCGACATTGCCCTCTGCCCCCTTGAGGCCACCCGTATCCGTCTCGTCTCGGAGCCCACCTACGCCTCCGGCCTCGTCTCCGGCTTCGGCAAGATGCTCAAGAACGAGGGTATCGGCGCCTTCTACGCCGGTTTCGGCCCCATCCTGTTCAAGCAGTGAGTTACTTCAAGCTATTGTTCAAGACCGGAGCAGCCCAACTGACATTCCCAGGATCCCTTACACCATGTCCAAGTTCGTCGTCTACGAGAAGGTCTCCGAGGCCATCTTCCGCAAATACCCCAAGAACACCCTCTCCGACGGTGCCCAGACCGCTGTCAACCTCGGCTCCGGTCTCATCGCCGGTTTCGCCGCCGCCATCGTCTCCCAGCCCGCCGACACCATGCTCTCCAAGATCAACAAGACCCAGGGTCTCCCCGGTGAAGGCACCACCTCCCGCCTCATCAAGATCGCCAAGGAGCTCGGTCTCCGTGGCTCTTACACCGGTATCGGCGCTCGTCTCTTCATGGTCGGTACCCTCACTGCCGGTCAGTTCGCCATCTACGGTGACCTCAAGAAGGCCCTCGGCGCCACCGGCGGTGTCGAGATCTCCAAATAAACGATTTGACGAACCGTGGAGTCGGGGAGACGTGGTTGAGGTGGTTGGTGAAGATGACTGGTGCTGGCTTCTGGATGAGGACAGAGATGATATTTCCTCGTCCTCTCATCCTGGATTTGGAGTTTTATATCCAGGAATGATCACGGCGGGGACACATTTATGATATCCTCTTAGCAGCAACAGTGCCTCCTGTGGCTGCTTCTTCTCCCGCATTAGACTTTTTTTTGTAAGACGAAAGAAGGCTGAGGCGCAACGATTCGGCCTGGCAAAGTCTTGTTTCATCTGTTCAGCAAGACTCTTTGGGGTGGGGACTTGGAAATCTTTTCACCAACTGCCTATCATAGAAGCATAGAGCATGATAGACGAAGAGATGGCTGGCCCGCCGGAGGGTTGTATAATAGTCGCTTTGTAGTTTGCAATCATAGACTGGGGTTTGGACCTCTCAGTTACGTTTTCACGATGATGATGAGGGACGAATGCCAAGTGCACCATTGAAGCCCCGACGCGAGAGCCACCAGCAAAACATGGCGCGGGCACTTCTTGAAAGAAGGATTCCAGATCAAAGCTAAATTTTCACCATCAACAGGGCGGAATCGCTCAGTCGCTTTTTGGATTGACTTTGTCCGTCAAAGCGGCCCGGCAACTGCCCATGCAGCCACGACGGGAGGGGCCATTGGCAGCGCAGACCGGACGACAACACGGGACTCGAGGCTTAGCCCGGTCACCGACATTTGATCCCTGGAGACAAGAGCTCTCAAAGCGTCCGGGCCCGTCGGCGCCCCGACTAATTAGGGAACTAGGAGATGACGTCAAAGGAGACTGTGCGGGAAAGACGGCGTCGTTCACTCCTGGAACGGCGCCGTCAACCATGCGCGGAAGAGCAGAGAGAGTTCCCGGAACCCTTGCAGGGCCAGAGGGACGAGAGAAAACAGGCGATCCAGAGACGGAGGCCCAACCTTCCAGTTTCCAGTCTAACGAAAGTCTCTTTTCCCGAGTCGAGAACGAAGGAGAAAGTGGGCTCGTCGCCGTGGCTGTATCAGCTATCAAGCCGATAATTGGGCAGCGCCGAAAATCGCATGGTTGGGCGAGCGGGTACGACGATCAACCACCGCCCACTGGTGGCCGGCGGCCCCACTTCCACTCCCCGTGTTTTGACCCGGCAACGGAGGTAAACAAAACAGTCGATCCAGCCACTCCCGTCACTTATCAGCGCATGCAGGACGCACTCTGGACAAGTGGACGTATCAACGTATGGGACATGCAGCGACACCTCACCGCTGCCCAAGGATACAGAGAGAAACCCACTGTTTGACCCGACCAACCACCGCGAGACAACGAAGCACATATTAGTCGACGGGGTCTGTTAAGTCAACATTCGGCAGACTCTCGACCAATTGCTCACGAGTCTGCAACTTGTCCCAGGCACTCCTTGTCCCCCTTTTTTGTTTTGTGTACTTTGGGTTTTGCTCTTTCTCTTTTCCAGCAAGCAAGAGCCATTTCCAAAAGCCACGAACACCAGACGGTTGCTCTCTCGACCCGTCCCGAGCCGAGCATAAACACACTCGAGTTATAGGGGTCCTTCCTCATAGTCCCCAGATCCTGCTTCGTCTGGTCGAGCCCCCTCGAGTAGAAAGAGAGGGTCATCCCGACCATCCAGAGCCCGCTTCTCCCGCCATTGTCTCGCCCGTCACCATCGACAGATGCCACGATCCGGGCCCCAACCCGAAGACCTCGACTTTGAGATCCATGTTGACCCGTCTTGCCTGAGCACCCCCGCGCACGAGGCTGCTGAACCCGAACTCATGGACGACGACGTCCCCGTCAAGCCCGAGGAGAAGAAGCCGGAGGAGGCCGAGGTCGAGGATAAGAACGACGATGTGAAGGAGGAGACTTCCGCGGCCTCGGGCGAGGTGAAATCTGAGGTGGAAGACGAGAAAGTGGACGACGCAGCACCTCCCGAGGCCACTGAGGCGGCTGCTGAAGATGTGAAGATCGAGGCAGGAGACAACTTGGAGGACGAGACACCAGCTTCCGAGCCTGCTGCCGAAGGTGCTCCCGAGGAACAGCCCAAAGTCGGGCTTGAGGAGACAAAGCCCGCTTCCGAAACCACAAACACTACCGAAGAGAAGGAGACTGAAACGGAAGTTGCGGCTGCAGAGGAGCCCGACACAACTCCCGACGCACCGGCAGACGAGAGCGGGCCGGTTGCTGGCGAAGCTGTCGGCGACATAATGCATGACGAGCCTGATCAGGCGGACGCCAAATCGGAAGAGGACCTCTCGGAAGCGACTCCGGAGCTAGCGGCCGCGGAGGATGCCAAGCCAGGAGAGCCCGAGCCCGAGCCCCTGTCCGAGCCCGCGACGGATGCTGAGCTCGTGGTGGAGGCCGAGGAGGAAGAGGTTCCCCAAGCGGAGCCCGAGCCTGAGTCTGAAGATCCACTTGAGGAAGTGATCGAGGAAGAGCCGGCTCAGCAGGAGCCTGAACCTCGAATCGACGAAGTCCAGCTTGAAGAGGCATCTCAGCCCGAGATCGAGGTCGAGAAAGAAGCAACCCCGAGCCAGAGCCCGAACCTCAAGTTGAACAAGCTGAGCGAGGAAGATCACTCCAGCCGGCGGCCGAGATCACAACCAGCGCGCTAGCAAAGGAGGTCGAGGAGACCATCGCCATGCAGGCAATGTCTGGAGAGACGTCATCAACAGCCCCCGCCGTTGGCGAAGCAAAGGAGGACCGCGATGAGCCCGTCGAGGTCCAGGAAGCCAGCCGCTCCTCTTCCTCTCTCCGCCGCGCGTCCGGTCGCACCGAGGCTCTCATCCAAGCTGCGGCAAAGGAGGTCCTCGAGCGACTCGAGGCCCAGACTATGGAGACCATCAGGAACAGATCACACTCCCGTCAGGACTCGACGGGGTCTACGAATCAAGGGACCGAGCTGCATTACGACACTCGGTCGGAGGGCACTCGCCGCGAATCGTACAACACCGAGTCTCGAGCAAGCCGCCGCGAGTCTTACAACACCCAATCTCAAGCCAGCCGTCGGGAGTCATACAATACTGTATCCCAAAGTAGTCGTCGCCAGAGCGACGCCCTCCCGACCCCAATGCACACTGAGGACGGCGCCGACAGCTCCTCTCAACACGGCGACTCGGACGTCTTCAGCGACCGCAGCCCGCGTAGCTCGCTGGGCTCGTTCGACGGCCACGTCGATCACCACAAGGAGCCGACAAACCGCTCCTCCAAGCGATCCTCGCGCATGTCCGACGTCTCCGTGTCCGAGATGTCCTACTACGACAAGGAGGAATTCGTCCCCACCATCCGCGGAACGAACCGGATGCCCTTCCGCTCCCCCTCCGACGTCCGCGCCCTGCAATACTCCTCCCCGGCCCCCTCGGTGACCGGGTCTTACTCCCCACGCTCCAACAAGCGGCCCCAGATGCCGACCGTCTCGCGCCTCGGCAGCCCGACCGTGTCCGCCCAATACACCACCAAGGGCCGCAAGACGCCCACCCGCTTCAACCCCAAAAAGGAGCCGGCACCTCTTGTCCTGCTCCACGTCACTCTCCTCCCGCTCCGCTGGCAATGGGCCGAGATCCTCGAGCAGGCGTCGTCAGACACGCTTTCCCCGGAAGCCAAGACCCTGCGCGAGGCCTGGCACCACCTCCACGACCGCGTCGCGGATACCGTCTGCGAGCGCGGCATCCTCCTCTCCCATCCCCAGGAAGACTATGAGATTCTGGAGGAGCGGCTGCTGGAGGCTCTCGACCTCCCCCTGCGCCGGAGGGCGCGTGTCCTCGAGTGCGGTCACTACATCGGCCCGTCCAACGAGATGACCCTCGGAGAGGACACGGACAGTGACGAGGAGGGGTACGACGAGGACTCCAGGAGAAGAAGTACGTTGGTCAAGACGCATTGGTGCCAGACCTGTCGTCACGACATCCGCTACGAGTCCCTCGGTCCGGGCAAGATCTTCCGCATCAAAGTGTACGCTAGCAACGGCCTTATGAGGACCGGCGCCTGGGCGGCTTGCTGGAAGGAGATGGAGCGCGTGGACGTCGAGATCGAGCCGATTGTCGAGTCTGCTGTCCTGGACGAGCTGGAGCGCCTCGCCATCTCGCAGTCGCAGCAGCTGCAGCTCGTCAAGCACGACCCTACGATCCTCGAATCGACCGAGGGCAGGGACCTGCCCGAAGAGCGCGGCATGTCCGACTTTGACCGCACCATGCCGTCCATGGACCGCGACATCCACTCCATGGACCGTGGCATACCTGCTCTGGAGGAGCCGCCGCGCGAGGCGTCTCATCCGGAAGAGAACAACCTGCTTGAGCCCAAGTACATTGACCACGAGGCGCATGATCCAGTTTCCTCGCCGCCGCCCGCCATGGACGACATCCGGTCGCCCTCCCCCGAACGCATGCCCCGGTACGACGAGAGCGAGGAGCGCCGGTTACGCGACGAGGCCCGCATGCGTGAGATCTACGGACACACGCCTCCGCCCGCGGAGCCTCAGCACCACGAGCCGGCGCCCGAGCCCCAGCCCGAGCCGCGTCACGAATCCTTCTCGGCACAGTCCCCGCCTCCTCCGCAGCAGCAACCCGAGCCGCAGCCCCAGGCCCAGCAGCACTACCACCAGGAGCAGCAACAGCAACAACACCAGTCCCCGCCGCCGCCTCAGGATCCGTACCCTCAGCCCCACGAGAGACAGCAGGGTTACCAGAACGCTGGCCTCGGCGAGCTGCTCCTCGAAGCCGCGCGGGTGTTTATGCAGGACAAGAAGAATCTGGCCATCGTGGTCATGAGCTTGCTCATGCTGTTCATGGCTGTCAGACCTGCACCGCGGGAGGTCAAGGACTGGGATGGCCAGTTCGTCGAGCACGTTGTGCCGGACATTTCCGAAGCGACCGTGTCTCCTCCCCTCATGGAGACTGTCCAGTCTATCGTGGAGTCGGTCACGTCGTCCGAGACTCCGGTGCAGGTTGTCGTTCAGCCCACTCCAGATGTCGGAGTGGCCGAAGTGGGGGTGGAGAATTCCGTGGCGGAAGTTCCCGAACCTAGCCAGGAGATCCCGGTGTCTAAGCCCACTGCTTCTGCTTCCAGCGTTGAGCCGGTTGAGAGCTCTGCAGCCTCGGCTACAGAGCGGGCATCTGCCTCAGAAGAGCAAACCTCCGCTGCGTCGCCTTCGCCTTCGTCCTCCTCCGAGGAAGTCAAGGCCCCTGCTCCTACCGCCGTCCACGAGACCATCACTACCAGAGAGTTGGTGCGGATCATCGAGACCGTGACGGAGACCGTCAAGGCTGTTGTTACTGAGACGGAGGTTATCAGGGTCCAAGCTACTCCCAGCGTTGCGCCTGAGGTCTCTCTCGACGAGGGGGCTGTTATCGAGGAGGAGCCCGCTCAGGTCGAAGAGAATGTCTCTGAGACCGAAGAGGCACCGGCGTTGGAGACTACCTCGTCGTTCGAGGAACCCGCCGAGGATATCGTTGTTGAGGAGGCCCCCGCCGCCGAGACTGCTTTGCCGGTCGAGGAAGCGGTGGACGAGCAAGTTGGGGGAGACCAAGAGACTGTCGACGAGGAGGAGCCGATTGGAGAGGCCGAGGCCGAGGTTGACGATCGCGACGAGCTTTGATTTGACGTTCTGAACATATGGAAGCGAGAGAGCACGACGTGAACGACGGGAAGAACAAGGGAACAACCGTGTAAAGAGCCAAAGAGATATGAGAGCGGTATCGATGAATGTCACGATACCAGACGTCCTGTTTACGCGAGATTGGACGATCATTACAGCCAGCAAGCCAGTCTTTCAAAAGCAAAACTTGCTTTCCAGTCGCTTAATACAAAGTAGGGGACGAAAGAGATACACGGCATGTGGGGGCGTTTGCAGCATGATTGTATTTGGAATATTGTAGATAGATAGCATGCACATACCAGCTTGTGAGACTGGTCCATGAACAATGTTGTTCAAAGTCTGCGAAGCAGATTTGCACGTGTTTCGACGTGAATGTTTTGCTCTTCGGAATCACTGTGATATCTTTTTGCGCCTCGGCAATTCTCGAAGTCTGGGTCCATTTTCCTCGCACCCCTCGAGTTCTTACCCCCAACCTTGCATCTTCACTCATCGATGTTCCTTCGTTTTAGTCGTGTCCTATGGATCCTTCCGTTGCCTTGAATTCCCCCCTAGCTCTCCGTTGCCTGTCATCCTTGTTATGATGCTTTAAGCATAGTAACCAAGAACCGTGGTACCACGAGGCAGGCAATCGAGGCAGCGAGTGTTATGCCCCGGAATGTACGGTCAGAGTTACGTCAACAGGATTTCCTAACATCGGCCTTTTTTTCATGTTATTTTACAATAGTCTTCGATGCAGTTGCAATGCATTGTACAGTGCATGGTACCCCAGGAGTGAACTGGGTTATCACGAATCAGGAAACAGGGGTTCATCAACTGCATTGTTGTATCACTTTGTGATACAATAAGAAAGTGCACACCGCGAACGAGCCATAAGGGGTCGGACGTTCCGACCTCAGGCTACAGAGCCATCATTCAGGTTCAAAATGACCTCCTGTAGGCCGGGGTTGCGAAAGGGCCTCCCGGCACAAAGGGACAGAATCCGATCCTATCGACCTAGAGTGTAAAGTTTTCCAAGGCCTCATCTATAAAACGAACCCTTGAGATGGCAACTGTGAGGCAAAGCCGCCTCCACTGACCCCCAAGGGCAAGCCAGGCTCGAAACTCGGATGCCAAGAAGCCTTGGGTACCTGCAATTGTCCCTATCGCGCCATCTGACTGGTGTTTTCGGGCTGGCGAAAGCTTCAAGAAGGCACTTTGCGACGAGGCTACTGCCAGTCTTGACGGCTTCATGTAGAGCGGTGCGTCCGCCATTGTGATGTGCAGGAATATTGGCGCCTGGGACTTGGTCGAGTAAGAATGGTGTCAGCAATAGATTGCCTTTCGACGCTGCCGTTTGTAAAGGTGGCTTTCTCCGAGCTCCAGGAGTGTTGATTTGGGCCCTTAGGTCTATGAAAAGGTCGCATCCAGCCACATCGCCGTTATCAGTCACACATTAAAAATTACAGTTCTCTTGCTTTTGTTTGAGGTTCAAAGAAATAGAATCACCTAATATGAGTTTGCGACCCTGCAAGGCTGATTGCACTCGCGAAAGTCAAAATGTAATGAGAGGGGCGCACACGACGAGTGAGACAGTCATGCACGCCTAGAAAAATATGTACTGAACACAACAAGGACGCATGTTCTAGTCCTATATGGCTATGCAACTTGAGTCATTTGTATATGTTGTTTCAAAGTGATTTCAAAGTGATAAGACTAATAGGTGGAGTTGGTTTCAGGAAAAGCTTGTGACGAAGCGCGGGGATTTAGTACAGAACTACCCGGCTTCAACACAGCTACTCGGAAAAGGCGCAACTGCCCTGAATATGGTTGATGTTAAAGATTTCCTTTGTAGCTACATTATTTCGAGCAAAGGATTGATCTCTACTAATAGATAACCAACTGTAGAGTCGGTAGTTTCTAGAGCAGAGGCTTTCTTTCGCGCTTTTACTGCCAAAACTGGCACAGAGGTTGGGGAGAGCCAACACAGCGAGATTTATTATGTATATTCTTGCTGATTCACTGTAACTGGATATCAGTAACTCAACAGTGGCTTGAGTTGTTCTCATGAAAGATGGTGTTCTCGAGGATGTTAAAAGCCGAAGCACACCCTTGTTCCTGTAGTTCTTGACTGAGTGATCCAAACAATCCGAAAGAATCTGGACATTCCCCAAAAGACGCCAGAAATCAACATCGTTACATTTCAAGGCTTATACAACGACAAGAGAAAGAATTGACACTCTTCTTGCAGGCAAGTTTATATACAGAGTAGGTATTAATATTCAGATGGACTTAGGTGCTAATGCAGGCCATTGAGGTTGTTTAAAAGTGAAGGCCCCAGGGCGATAGTTGCTACCACTTCTGGAGGTTCGATCAGAAGTTCGTGAATAACAACTGCATAGTGGAGAATAATAAGAATGATCCTATTGATTCAACGCATGCGTATAGTCGGTGCTTCGATAAGGGAGATATTGTCGTTTGCATCCTGAGCCTAGGAACCGAAGCTACGAGTGCTTCTTCACTCGTCTACAAACCCCACGGCGCACACAGGCCGGTGTTGTGGTCTGGGGCCAGCTTAGTTCCCTTTTTCTGACACTTGACATCCTCCATGCCGTAACACTGGGCGCCCTTGAAGTTCTCCCACTCGACAAACGTCGTCTTGAAATTCTTATCCTTGGTGACATTGTTCCATGCTCTCCACACCATCAGGACACCTTGGTAGAGCTTACGACCTGCAGGGCAAGACTTATCGGTTGTCCCGGGTGGCACCTCCGAAAGAGTGCCCTCCTTCCATGCGGCGCAGTCGGGGCCCATGATCAGACTGACCCCGGAGGAGGCCACGGCGAGGGCATCTTCAGGACTCTCGGCGCAGACCATCGTGTCGCAGCCGACCTGGAGACACATGTTGCTGCCGAAGTCATCACGGAAAGCACCTCGCGGAACGAGCTCGTGAGCGTCGATGGCGGTGGACGCGCAGAGCTGAGCGAGAGCAAGATAGGGCAGGATTTGTCTGTCTTTGATTAGGCACCAGGACAATTGCCGGTTTGGGTCTTGAAACCTAGACTCGGTTGACAACTTACAACTTCGAAAGAAACAACATCTTGATTAGCCTCTAGGAGCGACGCTAAGGCTCCCTGACGATTTTTTGATTTACCGGCGCTGAGAATTTTGTACGCTTATTTCGAAACCGACATCGGGGGGGGAATCGTCTCTCGAAGTGTCTTTAAGTAATGCTCGTTTGAGGGACAACAGCCTCAGAAACTCTGTCCGCCGAGAATTATTTCCGAGTCATTTTTGCCTCGATTCCAAGGTGGCCACTACTTTGACACATGTATACTACTCTTGTTGTGGAAGATTATCTGGAGATCAGATAAAAATTTTTGTCACTTAGGATCGCCGCTGTATGCGAGAATTATCTCACGACAGGTTAAACCCGAATGAGCAATTAAGTTTATGCGGATCCAAAAATAACACCAGTCAGATGGCTGAATACTTTACTGTTACTCTTTAGTGGCTGTCATTTAATTTACCAAGGCGGGTTCTGGAAGGTTTCGAGAGCCTTGTCTAGAAGGAAGCCAACGATATGCTTCATCCAACTGCCTTTGCTTCATTCAACGACGACTAATACTTTGCGTCGATTTGAGCCGCTCGAAGGACCTTGATAGTTCAGAAGCGGATACGTGGTATGATGACCCGCAACTGATCCCTGGATATCCCATGTGCCAACAGCTCTTCCAGTTTATAAGGTTAAAGGTGCCTTGGCAGCTAACTACGAATGAAAGACTTAGAGTTTATTAAACTTGCTCACTGGCTGTATTAGAATGCTTTCTCTCGAAACATAATAAGACAGCGGGAAAAAAATATATACATACATCCAAATTTTCTTTTCAAAATAATAATGCAAGTTACACGCGTGGTTTATTTCCTCTGCGATGCCATTCGATAACATCTCGTATATCAACAGATGTCTCGACCTTTGGCCTCTATTTGAGTTAATTGCCAAGCGGCTTACGACAGTAAAAGAACAGCAAACGCCAATAGTTTAGGGTTGTAAGGGAAGTGGGCGACAAACTCATTCGATAGTAGTATAGATCATCTTTCGAGATAGGTTAATTCTGCGATAAAAAGTCTGCACTAGCTTTGACGCTGCAGGCGTGGGGTGTCTTCTTTGGGATGTTGCTGCTCGAAAATATACGAGAACTAACATTTTAATTAGCTTTGACAAACCGAAACAAAAGTCGATATAGGGACATGTCTAAGAAGCTGTTATCTGATCGTCCGAAAGTTTTCGGGCGCTCCGTAAAGCAAGAATTCATGGACGATCACAATATTATTCTCGTCGATACTATGTACGGTACCTGCCTCTGCAAACATCAGGAGGGAATCAGTAACGTAGGAGGACGGCTTTTCGAATGCCGAATGGAGATAAACGCAAGTTGTATAAGTATTCCGCGATAGTTGCCCTGTCAGGTGCGGTTGAAAATCACCTCTAGAGCCAGAAGCTGCTCACCGGCACACACGTCAGAGTTCTACCGTCGCCTTGTCTTCCCGGCCCGTTTCGTTGTTACCTGGCACGATGCTACTTTCAGCCCTGGCTGTCTTTTTTTGCTCCGTCACAGCGGTAGCTACCCAAGGCGTATCACCCGCGGCGCCCGTGGCACCTGTCCAAAAGGTGAACTGGAGGGCTGTCGGCTGCAGCGGCGTCATAGTCGACGCAAAAGCCTTACCCGACAAGCGATGGGAGGCAGCTGGTGCAACAGACGCACTCAATGAAGTTCTCATTGCCTGGCGGAATTATACTGCTGGACCTGACCAAGTCAAGTTCGAGTTTAGCCAGTTCGTCTCATGGTATTTCGGCGGCCCAGAGACGTGGCGGTGCTCGGAAATATTCGACGTACCATGCTCGACGTCACTTTTCTGTGAGGATACCCAGTATCCGGCCGGGCACCTCATCCTCAACTCGTTCTCTAAGCTTCACCAGGTCAGCCACACATCCCCTTTTCCCCTCCTTTTTCTTTTTCTTCTATTTTTCCACATTGTCCCTTGCCGGCCTTCCGCTAACGAGCATACTTGCAGTTCCATCATCGCTATTTCCAGGCTCTTTCCCTGGCGCAGTCGGATATCCAGTCCGAAATGGACCTTTTTTCTGAGACCTTCTCTGTGCCGCCACCACTGGACGAGTCGAAGGCCGCTAATCAGAGAATCCTCCTTAATGTTGCTTATGGAATAGTCGGCATTGCGCAGGCCTACGTCAACAATTTCTGTAGGTTGCTGCTCAGAAGAGCCAAGCCCGCTGGGCCCTATGCTTGACAAAACATGTGCCTAACTTGAGTATCTAGTCATATTTGCCAAGCCTGTCGAGGCAGCAGCTGGCCAGGCCATCTCTCAGGTATGGCGATCGCAGCTCACGGCCACCACCAGTTACAGCATCTTCACTGCCTGGGCAATCGGAAAGGATTATCTTCTTCCGTAAGTGATGGGCTTTCTTCCGACAGCCACCTCAAGACCTTTGGTGCAGTCTGCTAACAGAGACCCTAAACAGAGGCAAAGACGCAAAAGTTCCATATGGAACTCTCTCCGCCATGATGGGCGATGTCTTCGATAGCTGGAAGGCTGCCCAGGTGGCGTACGTCGAGAACATATTCACTCCCAACAACACTGAGACAGAGGACTTCCTCAGGGCAGCTGTGGATAACGGCCTCATGGGCGCGGCCCCAGATGAACTGAACGTCTACGAGATGTCCCGAATGATTCAGAAACTATTCTACCCGAAGTATATGGTGTCCATCTGGCAAACTCGTAAATGGGCCCGGAGACCCTTCGTCTTGTGAGTCATGCACATATGCGTCCATGCTTCAAAAAACGCCTGTTCGCAACCGCTTACACTTTACTGCAGGAAAACAAATCTGCCTTGCAACATGAACAGAAAAAACAGAGACAGTTCCCTCTGGCCTTTCTTGCCGGCCATAGATCATGAGAGGGCTGCAGCTTGCTACAACGGTGCCCTTTTCTACCTGCTCGACATCAGAAGCGAAGGCGTCAAGTTGACCACAGACTTTCCGTCTATCCGGCCGAATATCTTCATGAGCAAAAACAGGCCCTTAACGGCATTATATGGTACGGAATCGATGGACGGCGTCCGGTACGGCGGCGTCACAAAGGAGGACATCGTCGCCGCCGTCTACGGAGGCTGGGTCGAAGGCGGTCGCCAAAACAACAACTTCCACCCAAATTTCACCGATATTTCGCCACAGACTAACAGCCAGCTGTGGTTGGAGCAGGGCAACCGGAGCCCGGGCTTCGTCAACATGACATTGTGCCAAAACCTATACACAATCGTCGGTAACATCGTGCACAGCAAGCCAGAGAAGGACCCCTCGTGGCCTTGCGCAAGCCTTTCCACTGTCAAGCCCATTTAGTCGAGCACTTGGCCTGCGGAATAGCTCGAGGGACCGTCATAGAGAAATTTGGGGAAATTTGCGGTGAATAGGCACGTGCTACCTATGCACTAGCCAGGCTGATGCAAGGCCCTTAGATTCAGCCTGGGACAGAGCTTATAATCATCTCAATCTTTCGTCGTTTCTGCAGGTTTACTTAGATATTAGCTCAAGGACCCGAGCGTCACCGCGTCGCATACTGCTTGAAGGCACAGTTGGTCTAGATAATCTGGCTAAAAGCCCCGACAGGGCCGTTCTGCAACGTCAGTCACCCACAGATAATAAGCACTAGGAAGGTATTGCCTTTAGCTGAGACACAATTAATAATACATACCTATGCTTGCTATTCAGGCTGTTCTTTCTATGTAAACTTGGGCTGGGATGATCTCAGTACTAGCATATTGGATCTCTTTCCTTTAAAGATACTGGTCTTATCCAAGTTATATTTGCTGGCTGCCTTTATAGCTTTGATATTAATACGGCGAGATGATAAAACTAGGTCCTAATGAAATTAGTCGAGGCTCTACCGATGCGTCTAGAATCGATTACCTGACTTCTCTAGACCTTGTTAGATTTGTTTCTTCTAACAAAGGCCTGTACACAGTTCTTCCTAAGTACTTGCGTATTGCTATTGGCATGTAAGATATACTCAAGAGATTCCTTTAGTTAATGATGAGCTGGGGCAAGCCTGCGACCAGCCTGGATTTGCACCTATTCAGCTATCTTGCCTTCCTGGCTCTGAGATGGTTGCTGAAGGTCAGTTGATGCAGACTTGTTAGGCGGGGTTCCTGACAGCGAGGTGTTGATATTGGTATTCCCTATTCTGTTGCAGCCTTCTTGATAAATTAGCTGTCGATGATGCTTCTAAGAATCTAATGAACCTTATACTCGGTTTACTGAGCTACTAGGCCTAGAAAGAGTGATATGTAAAAGAGGATGTTTTTAGATAAAAATAGAAAGTTTGTGAAGGTTAGATGTTGAAGGATAGCCATGGCGGGTTTTGGAATAGTGAAATGCAGATATAGATGAAAAGTGGGCGACCGACGTTGATACATGAAGCGCAAGTGGAATGCAGTATTTTGAGAGCGACTTACATGATGGTAATTATCTAGTAGGTAGCTATAAAAGCTGGTCGAATTACCAAAGTGATTTACTATTAGATACAACCTTGAACATAATATGCTGGTTTCCTTCTACCTGCACTTCGTGCTGTCACTGTCAAATGCAGTCGAATCTCACCGTCCTAACAGTAACCGTTCCAATGCGATGATTGCCGCTAACTCTCCCGTGCTAGCCGCCCAGGCGAACTTGCAGGGGTGTTTTGTCAATTTGACTTCGAAGAATGTGTGATCTACTGCCGTGTTACGTTTTGATCATCAGGAAAACGGGGATCCCGTGGTAAGACAACATAAGATAAATAGACGATTTGGGATGGACGCATATCGTTATGGGCACGACCCACTCCATTACTGGCTATGACTGCAGTGGAGGTATTGACCGTCAGGTTTTTACTCTTTTCTAATTTATGCCCGGAGCTTTGTCAAGGCTTGCTTGCTCAGCTGAGTCCCCCGCATTGTTTCAGCATAAGCGCTTCAAAGACATCTCGACGTCATTCCGTGATGCTGAGAACGATCTAGATTAGTCCTGGTCATCAAGCACAACGACGGACCGCCAATATTCCGGAGGCTGCTTGTAAAGGCGGCCGGCCTTCGGCACCCCATCCGATCAAGTTTCCTAGGTTCCCCTCGCGGCCCGCAAGAATTGCAATGTCTGTCATGGCTTCTCCTATATCGTCTTGTCACAAAGGGTTTTCGATTCGTTGACACGAAACACTGTAAGCAGTTAATACAAGACACTTGGGCAGCCTGCGAATAGAAGGAAGCTCTACCATTGTCAGAAAAGAAGTCCGATATTAAAGATCAGGAGTCAACCGGAACTTCCCTGTAGAGTTGAGGTCTTCAACACCATGCTCATCATTTGACCATCCAAAGCTTTCTAGGTACTCTTGCCCGCGTATACGGCATCGTGAAACACTATAGCAGCTAGGCATCCGTGCCGTTTCCCACCCTACCTGTACGTTGACAGCGTGTGTGGGCTCCACACGGCTAGATTCCACTCGCATTCTCTTGAGTAAGCGGTGTCGGACTGACGACCGGGCCGACCCGGGATTCGATGCATGGCAAGCTTATGCTTGGTTGACTCCAGGCACGTACGTGTATATATGTTGACCGCAACAGTCGGCGGAAACCTCAGCATGTCTGTGAAAATTAACTGACGTCGATCACTCTGGAAGTTCATTTTACAATGAAATATCGATCCTTGCCCCTATTCTCCCATCTTGGCTTTTCTCTCTTTATGTCGCGAAAGTCAAATACATGCATTTGGATCGATTCGAGGTCAAAACTAAGATTCGAGGTCTCGGTAAGTGTTGCAATAACGAGCCGTCAACAGCGCTGTGGCTCGGTGCGGCGGTGGCTCAGCGATTCGTAGCTGACGTAAGCAACGAATCGGCAACGCCAACAATAGCTTGCCGCCGCCTCGCCGCTGGCGATAACTTCCCCTTTTTACACACACACACAATAGCAAGCAATACACCACAAAGGAGTCGTATTGAGTGCCACGTGTCCCCTACGCGTATATGGGTTAACAACTACGCGAATAACCTTGGACAGTTATTCCTACAGGAACAGACCTCAGTACCTATGAAGGATACCTCAGTATCGCATACGCATCTCTAGTTGATTGGTTCGGGATGATATTCTCGAGGCATGCAGCTAGGCTTCCCTACCAAAGGGGAATTCAGGACTGCGGTGAA
>JAIMZG010001657.1:0-11805 GCA_020466075.1 Colletotrichum coccodes
TGGCCCAAAGCTGCACCTCCACGTCCGCACACAGCGCGCGCTGCCTCGGCTTCTGGGAGCTTCTCAAACCCTGGTTTTACCGGTCGCTTCATCGTCTCATCCGACTGTACACTTTTCTCTTGAACGTATCCTGTTTTCAACTTACCATGTAGACACACTCCGTTCCAGTACGCATGCACATGAGTTACAATTAAACCACATCATTACGTCCTTTCTGTTGCTCAGCGTCGCCTCGTGAACCTGCAAATATGGTCGGCCCTCCGCCTTTGACAGGCCTCAAGGTCCTCGAATTCGCCGGCCTCGCGCCGGGGCCCTTTGCCGGAATGCTCCTCGCCGACGCCGGCGCCTCCGTCCTCCGCATCGACCGCGCCCTCGAAGGCAGCCGCACCCCGTTACCGACCGATGACATGCTGGCCCGCCACAAAGCCTCCGTCGCCGTGGACTTGAAATCCCCCGCCGGCCTGGCCCTCGTGAGGCGCCTCGCCGCCAAGGCCGACGTGCTCATCGACCCGTTCCGCCCGGGCGTCCTCGAGAAGCTGGGCTTGGGTCCAGATGTCCTGGGGGAGGAGAACCGGGGTCTGATCTATGGCCGCATGACGGGGTTTCGAAGGGACGGGCGGTACAAGGACATGGCGGGCCACGATATCAATTATCTGGCCGTCTCGGGGGCGCTGAGTCTGCTCGGCCGCGAAGGGGAGAAGCCGCACCCGCCGTGGAACATCCTCGCGGACTTTGCGGGCGGCGGGGCGGTGCTGTTCCAGGGCATCCTGATGGCGCTGCTGGCGAGGGCGGGGAACGGGGGCAAGGGCCAGGTGGTCGAGGCGAACATGGTGGACGGGTCGTCGTACTCGCGACGTTCCCGCGATTCGCGCTCAAGAACCCGCTCGGGGACCAGGGGAGAGGGAGGAATATGCTGGACGGCGGCTGCCCTTATTACGACACGTATGAGACCAGGGATGGCAAGTTTGTAGCCGTCGGGGCGTTGGAGCCGCAGTTTTTCGGAGCGTTGGTGAAGGGGCTCGGGTTGGCGGGGAAGGGGTGGGAGGAGAACAGGTTCGATCGGGGGCGGTGGGCAGAGCTGAGGGAGATGTTTGCGGACATTTTCAAGCGCCGGACAAGGAGCGAGTGGGAGGCGGTGTTTGACGGGACTGACGCGTGTTGTACGCCCGTGTTGGAGTATCATGAGCTCGAGACAGAAGCCGGGAGGGAGGGGGATCAGAGGCCCGTTGTCGCGTTGGTCGAGACGCCGTGTTTGGCTGTGGGCGGGAGGGACGTGGAAGATGCGAGACGGGGTCAGGGGCCGGGTGTTGAAGGGGGAGGGTACGTGGGTGTTCCACTCGCGCCTGGTGAGGGTGGCGAGGAAGCGCTCGAGGAGTGGCTTGGGTTGAAGAAGGGGAGGGAGTTTGAGGTAAAAGACGGCGCGTGGGTGTTCAAGGAGAAGGCGAAGTTGTGAGGGTCGAGTTGCTGGTGATCTTTGTATACTACGTGGTGCCTCGCAAGGGAGTTCTCAGCCTAATCCGGCTTCTCCATGGCGTTACCCCTTTCTGGCACCGGCGACCCTCTATCCCGACATCCCGAACGGTGCATATACCTGAAGTCAACATGTAGGGCTTTGGAGCGTGTTAAATACTGATCTCGCACGAACCAAGGTCGGAACTCACTCTTCATGGACCGGTTGCCCCAGACCCGTCATCAGCTTGGACTTGGTGGAGGGTTCGGCGGCGGCCTAGGGGAAGGAGGATCTTTCCTCGACATATCTGCCAAAGGATCCGGAGACTCTGCTCTGCGCAACCCACAACAAAAGTACTGCGGCCCCTTTTGACAGTGTCAGCTGGCTTCTTGGACGGCGGTGTAGGTCCACTGACTCTATTCTTCGAGGGCACTGCATGAGGGACCATTTGGCTGCTGGGCATCATCCAGATATGATCTTCGGAGGAGAGATGCCCATGATATTATCCTCACGGAAGCTTACGTTTCCTGGCAGGCTCCTGTTCGTGGGTAACGTCGGCCTCTCTTCGCACACTCTCCCCCGTCCGCCGCTGCGCCCTCCCGGGCCCTGAGCGCCACTGCTGTCTCTTCTTTCTTTTTCGTCGGTGGAGGCAAGCTGTAGCCTTGGGCCTCTTAGTTTTTGACCGACTAGCCCCATGCTGGGACCCGTCCGTCGCGTCCCCGTCCTGCAGGGAGCAAGCGTCACTCAAGGCCCCGATGGTCCTATCAGCTGTCTCAGTCCCTCCCGGCCCGTCGGATCCTGACGGCTCATCTTCCCGGGGAATGTTGAGGACCTCCCTCGTCCCCTCGCCTGTCATGTGTGGTGCAACTTGAACATGGGGAAAAGCGTTGGATGGCGGGTTGTTTTTTGTGCTGCCATTCCTGCATCCCCGGCTCACCGCCATGGTCATGGATGTCGGGGAGCGTCGGAAAAGGAAGCTGACACTAGCACTCATGGCCATGGCAGAAATGACGGAATACAGGGGGGGTTTCTGCATGTTGCATTCTGAGAAGTCTACGCTGCTGGTGGAGAGAATGGAGTGCAAGGCCCCATTGCTATTTCACTAAGCTTCACGTTGCGCAGCAAAGTGACATTGGAACAGGTTGGCTACTGCGTTCAGCAATTTGCATAACTACGCCTTGTCATCTGCAATGGAGGGGTTCTTCCGCATGAGAAGCTGCCGGCTTTGATTCCTCTGGCCAGCTTCAAACCAAGTCCACATAGGGAGGCAAAAGCTGTTGGCGTCCGTCGATCCGGGGCTGCGCAAGAATGCCGACATTCGGTCTCGGACCTGCATGCCCGCCTATTTTCGTTTCTTTTGGTACCACAAAGCACGGAGGGGCGGATTTAGGCACGGTGTGTCTGGGCCAGGTCTGCTACACACCATCAACGTGGTCGCCTTCGGCCTGGAATGTCCCATTCCTAGAACCCATCTCCAGACACGTTGGACCGCCTCGAAATGCTGCCTTCATGATGATGCATCCTCATGACCGAAAACTCAGGGTTCATAGAACCTTCTGAATCAGCTCAACCGTGTCGAAAAAGGCCTCCCGCTCGGTATCGACCTTGTTGAGTCCCAGTCCCAGAACCAGCGTCCTGCGATCTTCGGGATCTCTGGCGGAGATGAGGCTGGCAATTTGCGCGGCGTAGAGCTGTCCGAGGGTTTCCCTCTCATCGCCGCCCCCGCCGAGAAGAGTCTTGGGCGTGAGGTGGACGGAAGGAAGCAGCCCTCTACTACTTGACGGCAGGCTCAGGTCGACCATGCCGCCTGATGAAGCTTGCAGGGGTACTTGAATCTGTCGACGGTTAGCACATTTGGGTATTGGAAGGGTTGGGAAGAAAACGAAAGCCTACCCATTGTGAGAGCTTGCCGTCTTGGGAGATTGTCACCATGAACCTATCAGAGAAGGACAGGGAAGTGACTTCTGTTGGGACGCCGTTCACTGTGCCCGTTTCTTGTTTGCTCCGCGCGGGGAACGGCTCGTCTCTGATGCCTTGGGGCTCCATTTTGCAAGTAGTAACACTTTGATTTTGCCTCGGATCTTGCAATAATCTAATCTTGATGTCGCGGGTTTCCGAAGGCTGTGAGATGATATTGAATGGATGAGTGATGTAAGGTGGATCGGAGTGCGTTAAGTGCAGCGGGCCTGAGCCGGAGCAGGCTTGCTAAGGGTCGGTCCCACATAATCGGCCGGTGGCAGGGGTGAGGATCGCCCCGCACTAAACCACAAACAGAGGAAACAAGGGCGGTCAGCGCGGCAGAACCTTTTCCATCCAAAAATTTCCAGAAGTTCGCCTGCGAATCTCATCGTCTTTCAGTTGCTGGATGAGAGAACGTGAGAATCATTTCGTGCATTTCTCCCAGACTTGATACCCTTTAATATGGACTATTCCCGGAGGATTTAAGAGTTGTGATTTTCCATATTTTTCCTCGTCTTTGGTCGATCTATCTATCGACCTTTGAAGCTCGGTCAGCACTCAGTTGGATCAGAGCTCACGGCCGTCTTATTCACTAAGATTTTTTCTTGACTGGGAGTCTGCGTCACCACGACAGTTGGCTCGCATCGGGCAATCGCCACAACAACCGCACGGCTACCAGGCGCCAGGAAACTTACACCTCGCGAAACTTGAACACTTCAGTCATACAAGATGCCCAGGTTCGTCCCAAGGCAGAGGAAGCACAAGGTGCTCGCCCGAGAGAGGGCCAAGGAAAACGGCGTCATTCCCCTGGATACCAACACAGATGAGATTCTCCCCGAAGACCAGAAGCGCATCCAGGAAAAGAGAGCCCGGCTCAAGGCCGAGCTGCAGGGAGACAACGAAAAGATCAGCGGCAAGAAGGCGAAGCGACTGGAAAAGTATATTACCAACAAGCTCCGCAAAGACGAAAACCGAGAAATCCTCGCCAAGCTCGCACAGCAAAAGGTTGACACCAGTCTCTTTACGAGTACCAAGTCTCTCGGCCAGGGCAAGGAGACGAAACGCCAAGCACTGATTCGTACGCTCAGAGAGAAGAACGCTGGCTTGGACGTCGACCCGGATGCGGAGGAGCTCCTCTATGAGGAGAGAGAGGAGGCGCCTGAGCAGGACTCTGAGGATAGTGAAGCCGAGGTGCCCAAGGCCATCAAGCCAGCGCCCAAGGCACAGGCACCCGCGCCAGTGCAAGCAGCAGCCCCGGCATCAACATCAATATCCGCATCGGCACCAACACCTGTCGCGGAGTCGGTACCACAACCCCCGGCCTCTGTTGGTTCTGGCCTGAAGCGCCCGCTTGACGTCGACGAGGCAGGACGGCCGGTCCTCCAGAAACGCCAAAAGAGGGGCGGTGTAGTTTCCAAGTTCTCGATCGCCGAACCCGAAAAGGCGAAGGATGCCGATGATGAGTGGGGCGGCTTCAGTGACGACGGGGACCAGGAGGACGACGAATCCGGCGACGATGAGGAGGCTTCGGAAGCGGAGTCTGAAGAATCAAGTGAAGGATCCGAGGAGTCGGAAGAAGACGACGAAGATGAAGACGAAGAGGAGGACGAGGACGGCTCAAGCGGCACGAGACAGTCTGCATTCAAGGCCTGGGCACATGCTCAGAGGAATCAGGCGCTGGGCTACCAACCAGTTACCCCAGCTTCCACAGCACTCGACATTCCCAGACCGGAAAACTTCACACCGCGGCCTCTTGAGCAAGAACCCCTGCCGCAGGAACTCCAGCCGACGACAAATCTTGCGCGCAAAGCGTACAGCATTGCGGTGACAAGGACGCCGGAGATTCAGGAGGCGCGCCTGAAGCTACCGGTCGTTGCAGAGGAACAAAAGATAATGGAGATGATCCACAACAACGACATTGTGGTTGTCTGCGGTGCCACTGGTTCCGGTAAGACAACCCAGGTGCCGCAGTTCTTGTATGAGGCGGGTTACGGTACGCCTGGCTCTGCCACTCCGGGCATGATTGGTGTTACGCAGCCTCGTCGAGTTGCCGCCGTGAGCATGTCGAAGCGTGTTGGGCAAGAGCTGGGCGACCACTCGGATCGAGTCGGATACCAGATCCGGTTCGAGGGCACGACATCAGCCAAGACAGCCGTCAAGTTCATGACGGATGGTGTATTGCTGCGAGAGATGGCGCAAGACTTCTCTCTGAAGAAGTACTCGGCAATCATCATCGATGAAGCCCACGAGAGAAGCGTCAATACCGATATCCTCATTGGTATGTTGAGTCGTATCAACAACATCCGCAAGGGTGACGACAAGATCGACCCCTCAATCAAGCCACTCAAAATCATCATTATGTCTGCAACACTGAGGGTTGAAGACATGACCAATAATTCCACACTATTTCCCACGCCGCCACCTGTGGTTGAGGTCGAAGGACGACAGCATCCCGTCACGATCCACTTCGCTCGGCGCACGCAGGCCGACTTCGTTGACGAAGCCTTCAACAAGATCATGCGCGGCCACAAGAAGCTGCCGCCAGGAGGCTTCCTGGTCTTCCTCACGGGCCAAAACGAGATTAGGCACTTGAGCAAGCGACTGACTGAAGCGTTTGGTGGCTTCACCGGAGCAAGCGCGCCCAAGGTTCAGATTTCCGCCACTGATGCGCCCATCGAGGTTGAGGACATCGACTTTGGTGAGGTGGACGATATGGACGCTGCCGACATCGATGACGGACTCGACGGCGGCGACGACGACAACGAGTATGAGGATGACAAGGAATTCGAGATTGAGGGAGAGGAGGGTGAGACAGGACCGATGAAGATGCAGGTCTTGCCCCTTTACTCTCTGCTGCCCACCAGAGAGCAGATGAGAGTCTTTGAAGACCCCCCAGAGAACCACCGTCAGGTCATCCTGGCGACCAACGTCGCGGAAACTAGTTTGACGATCCCTGGCATTCGGTACGTCTTTGACTGCGGTCGTTCCAAGGAGCGCCAGTACGACCGCATCAGTGGAGTGCAGACGTACGAAATCGGCTGGATCAGCAAGGCCAGCGCCAGCCAGCGAGCCGGTCGTGCCGGCCGTACGGGTCCCGGCCACTGCTACAGACTCTACTCCTCGGCCGTCTACGAACGAGACTTGCCCGAGTTCACGGACCCCGAGATCTTGCGGATGCCCGTCGACGGGGTCGTTCTCCAGCTCAAGGCCATGAACCTCTCCAACGTCGTCAACTTCCCCTTCCCGACGCCGCCGAACCGCATGGGTCTGCACCAGGCGGAGAAGCTGCTCACCTATCTCTCCGCCATCACGCCGGAAGGCCAAATCACAAAGATCGGGTCAACCATGTCCATCTTCCCGCTCTCGCCCCGCTTCGCCCGTATCCTCCTGGTCGGCCACCAGCACGACTGCCTGCCGTACACCATCATGATGGTCGCAGCGCTCTCGGTAGCCGAGATCTTCGTCCCGGAACACCAAGCGATCCCCTCGCTCGCCGCGCGAGACGAGTCAGAGTTCCGCAGCAACGCCGACGTCATCGCCGAGGACCGCCAGGCCAACATCCGACGTCTGTTCAACGCCGCGCATAAGAAGTTCTGCTACCTGGACGACCGGTCGGACGCCATCAAGCTTCTCCAGGTCGTGGGCGAGTACGCCCACGACCCGACGGAGAAGTGGTGCGAGGACCACTTTGTGCGGTTCAAGGTCATGAAGGAGGTCACGCAGCTGCGCCAGCAGATCACCGAGCTCCTCCGGGCCAACATCCCCGCGTTCAAGAACCTCAGGTACCAGGAACGGCTGGACGCGCCATCGGACAAGCAGGTCGCCTACCTCAAGCAGATGGTGGCCGCGGGCTTCATCGACCACGTCGCCCTCCGGGCCGACAAGTCCCCCGTGCCGCCCGAGCTGGCGCGGAAGCCCCGCCGCGCCATCGACGTGCCGTACATCCCGCTCGTGCCCCTCGGCGTGGGCCACGATACGGAGAAGTTCGTCTACATCCACCCGAGCTCGCCCCTCTCCCACCTGAGCCCGCAGGAGTGCCCCGAGTTCGTGGTGTACTCGCATCTGCAGCGTGCGACGCAGGGCGCGGACCCCAACAAGACGCCCAAGACGAGGATGCAGTCGCTGACGGACGTCACGGGCGGGCAGCTCGCCAGCTTGGCCAAGGGCACGCCGCTCGTGAGCTACGGGAAGCCTGTTAAAGAGATTTCTTCGACGGCAAACACGCGTGAGGTCTGGGTTGTGCCGTATTTGAGGGCGGAGGGCGTCGGCGGTCAAGGATGGCCGTTGCCGATGAAGAAGCTCACGCAACGCAAGGTTGCTGGCAAGGGGTGGGTTGTTGAATGAAACGTGAGAAATCAAAAGTTACTGTAAGCATGTCCAGGTTAGAGAATAGAGGCGAAAGTTCCGTTCTATCTACGCTGTTGAGCCTGTCTCCATGAGAGTGTGTGGCCTTTTCGACTGCCATCAAAAATGGTAAATCTGCACCGCGAGACTGGCGCATCAAGCACCGGCCTTGCACCGAGACAAACGCAGCATTACCTCAGCCGATGGTTCAGCATCGCACGGATCGGATGGGGAAAGTTGCGTCTCATAAGTTGGCGAATCGGATATTGCGATGCAAAGAGAGTAAAATCACATCATTACCTACGCAAACTTTCAGAAAAAAACATGAGTCCAAACCAGCACAGTCTGGACACGTGGCTAGAGGACGGACCGGTCCAATCTAGGTTGCGAGCTTCCGAGACTCACTCAGGATGGACCATGTGTTCTCCCTCTCTCCTCTTGTTTCCCGGGTCGTTAACGGAAAAGGCCTGAGATTCGGGTCTGAGTGATACACGGCACGAAGCAGGATAGAAACTTCAGACGAGACGATGCAGCCCCATGGCCCACAGGCCCGAGCGAGACTTCCATGCAGGTTGCCATACCTTCGAGAAGGTGTTTCCTGTTTCTTCTACTATGCCTTGCTGTCCTTCTATGCTGGGGGCCTGACTCCGGAGAAATAAGGAGAAATACCAATACCTTGCGAGGGGGGGTCAGAAAAGTCGAGACAAGCTTTTGCTGACATTTCCGCACCAAAGCCGTCTTACCCTTTTTCTCGTCATCTGTCGAACCGCTTCCTCGGTGTCCCGGGTTGGCTGCTCACTACTGCACCAGTACATCACAGGATCGTCATTCTTGCGGATACTACCAAGGCACAACAGGTCCACCCGCGTTTGCTGATGTAGACACCCGATGATTTTGCAACAGCAGAGGTCGGCTCTGGAAACCAACGAAGCTCTCATCGACGACTGCTTGAGTGCCCTACGCGCCATCGAGATGAAGATGTCGCTCTTTTCGGGCGTCGCGGTTGTAACGGGTGCCGCTTCCGGTGGGTCTAACTGCATTTCTGTCGTTCCGACAGCTGCCATCAAATTCGGCTTTGAGGTGCGAGTATCTGTGTAAATGGCTGACAAGACACCAGGAATCGGTCGCCAGGTCGCCATCTCCTTCGCCCGCGAAGGCTGCAAGCGCATCGCCCTCCTCGACAGAGACGAGGACGGGGCCCTCGAGACTGCTCGCATGTGTCGGGAGGCCAACGGTGAGACGCGCACCTTTGTCATGGAGATTGACAACCGTAACGACGATGACGTCTCTGCTTGCATGGAGAACGTTGTGGAGGAGTGGGGACGGATTGACTACGCCGTCAACTGCGCTGGTGAGTGCCTTCGTCGATCGTCCTCTCGCCAGGGTCGAGGCTTCAGGGTTTGGATCAGAAGGATGAGTGGAGGTTCACAGTCTTGCAATCAGGCATGTTCGGCCCGCTGGCGCCGTCACATCTCTTGACGCCAGCAGAGTTTGACGAGATTACGACCACGAACTACCGTGGGACTTGGCTGTGCTCCCGCGCCGAGCTGATCCACATGATCAAGCAAGAGCCGATGAAGACACACGACGGCAGGCCGGGAAACAGAGGCGTCATCGTCAACGTCGCGAGCAATCTGAGCTTGGTTAGCCGGCCGGAAACCCGTGAGTTGGCCGGAGCCCACGCTTTCCCGAGACGACTCAAGCTAAACCCCCTTTTCAGCGGCCTACAGTGCTTCGAAGGCAGCTATTTTGAGCATGACGAGGAGCGATGCTGTTGATGTGAGTCTAGCCAAAGTGACGATTCTCGGTATTGGTTCTGACAGGGGGGAGTACGCAAAATACAACATCCGTGTGAACTGCGTCTGCCCAGGGATCATTGAGTAAGTCTAGGCAGTCTCTCCCTCGCGAGATTCACGAGACAATGAACTTGACTAACCCGCCCAGCACCCAATGACCAGCGAGGTCTCCCCGGACGATCCCATCATCGCCGTGGCGCCAATGAAGCGGAAGGGGACACCGCAAGAAGTCGCCGACGCGGTCTTGTTCCTCTGCAGCTCCAAGGCGACCTTCATCCAGGGTGCCTCGCTGTCTGTCGACGGAGGTTACGTGATCAACTGAGGCCCTCGAGGCGACATGGGAGACCGAAATAGAGGCCGAAGACAACTTCTCAGAGAGTGATCACTGAGAGGATGAGAACAAAAGCATGGGGCAGTAGAAAGTCATTCGCAGTGGAAGACATGAGGGGGAATGTGAGAAACGGTTACGGAAGCTGTGTTTTACGGTATTTGGAGCGATCCGGACGACTTGCGATCTTTTGTTGAGAAGGTCGACGATGAATGAAGCATACAGCATGATTCACAAACAAGCTTCATCCGATAGGAGTCATGAGATGAGCTTGTGTGCTTCAAGATGAAATTGGCGGGTTTGAAGTCAGCACCGGGTTTAGTCAACCACCAGATACGGTGGATTATCCATGTCATTCTCAAAACTTATAAGTAAGCCGAACTATAGAATCACAACGACGCCTAGGGCGTGGGGAGATGAGGTGTGATTTTTAAACATCATCCCGTTTAAAGAATCCCGTCCCAGTGATGCAGATCGATCGTATGCCGTACGGGACACTAGCCCCTCGTAAAGTGCCCGAAAAGTCTCCATGATCCACAACCCTCCGAGACTATATCTAAAGAGGCCCTGCCATCAGTCGATGGTTCATGTCGCATTGAAAGCATCATATATCAAAAGAAATTCAAACCCGGACAGAAGAAATGGCGTTGAAAACACCAAGAATCCTCGTCGTCGGCGCAACCGGCCGCACCGGCAGCGCGACGATCTCGGCCCTCGCCTCCCTCCCGAACCCCCCCACGATACTCGCCCTAACACGCTCCCCGTCAACCCCGAAATCCCAATCCCTCCTCACATCCTCGTCGTCCCCATCATCGCCCATAACCCTCGTTCGAGGAGCGCCCGACGAGCCAACCCCAATCTTCGCCTCCCACAGCCCCATCTCCGCAATCTACCTCGTCACCGTGCCCCCCGCCGACGAAGCCCAAGCCATGCCCCTGATCGACGCCGCGGTCGCAAACTCGGTCCCGCACATCGTCTTCTCCAGCGTCGACCGCGGCGGCGACGAGGCGTCGTGGGAAAACCCGACGGCAGTCCCGCACTTCGCGGTGAAGCACCGCGTCGAGCTGTATCTACGCGACAGGACCCGAGGCACGGCGACGCGGTGGACGATCCTCCGACCGTCGGGCTTCATGGACAACTACCTCCCCGCCGCCGGGGTCATGGGCTCCGTCATGGGCGGGCTGTGGGCGACTATGCCGCGGGGGCGGAAGATGCAGCTCATAAGCGCGCACGATATCGGGATATTTGCTGCGAGGGCGTTGATGGACGGCCCTAGCGGCGAATGGGCGGACAGGGCGCTGGGGCTCGCGGGTGACGAGATCAGCTTCGCCGAGGCGGAGGAGGTTTTCCAGAGGGTCGTTGGCAGGGCGATGCCGAGGACTTGGGGCGGGGTGGGGAGGGCTGTGAGGTGGGCTTTCGAGGATGCTGGGAGGAGTATGGAGTGGTTTGAGAGGGAGGGATACAGGGCCGATGTTGAGATGTTGAGGAGGATGGAGCCGAGGTTGCAGACTTGGGAGACGTGGTTGAGGGAGAGTAGCGGGTGGGTGGAGGGCGACGAGAACGATGAGTGAATAGGGGGTTTTGGTAGGATAAACAAACGGATGTGGTACACCAGCAGGCGACGCATTTCCATGTAGGAACGATGAGAGCGTCAAGAACGTAAAAGCATACTGCTCTCCTAAGCGAAAAGGGGTATCATTTCTAAATCAAACGCCACGGGCCAAGCCGAACCCGCCTCCTTCTCACGTACCCGCTCTACCTCACGAAGACGGACCCGGCGTGGTGGCCGGCGTCGCAATCTTGCTCTTCTTCCTCTTGGGCTTCGGCGCGGTGGGAGTCTTGGGGCTCTTTCCCTCCTTCCCGTCTTTCTTCGCCTCCTCTGCCAGCTTCGTGTTAACGGCCGGTCTCGGCTGCTGAGTCGCCGTCTG
>JAIMZG010001658.1:0-24260 GCA_020466075.1 Colletotrichum coccodes
CGAAGCTTTTGCTTTGTGGCACCGTTGGCTGCCTGGCCTGCTCGTGACATAGCAGTCTCCAACTATGTCTGGACTGTGATTGATGTCTTCAGCAACTTTCATGTAACTGCAGTTGATCCTGTCCGACCAATATGAGCACCCCTGTATTTGGTCCATTTCTCTAGAGGATGAAGGGTTGTTACAAAGAACGCAATGCTGATGGTATAACAAAAGAATAACCTGACAACAGTGTGTGTCAGTAATGGCGTGACCCGGCTCCAGCCACAATTCACGATCTTCTCTCTCGTCTCCCAAGCTGTTCACAAATATGACGCTAGACGGTGAGGGAGACGGGATCACGTCCTGTTTCAATTCTCAAATACGCAGAACATGTGAGCTATATAGGGCTAGCAGGTCTGGGACAAAACAACATTGGAGAACACAAGACCTCTTGAGAAGCAATGGCGAGAGAAAGCATGGTCCCCATGACAATGACCAATACGAGTCCTGACGGCTAAAGTAGAATTTAACCCGTCATTGTTTTGAGATATCTCTCGCTAGTCCAGCTCTATGGTATTGGTAGCATATCTCAGGCAAGAAAGAAAGCTTACTTGTCCGCTTTCTCGTTGGTTCTGAGACCAGGGTCAATTTCTGTTTCTTTCACCTTAGAAGCGGTCAACCGCTTAACACACGAAGCTCGTGCGATGTCCCCTCAGTGGACCGTCTTGGTACTTTGCACTAGATACTCGACATACAGTACTCAAGTACTAAGCCTTTAAATTTCCTTGCGAGTATACCTACGCAGGAAAATGCTTTATTTTATTGTTACCGGCTTCAAGTACACCGAGCACCGAAACGTATGTCCCTGTAATTTGACCAACCCTCCACAGTCCAAACGTGTGACATACTGTAGGTAGAATAAAGAGCACCTCGGCCACGATATCTGTTATACGTATAACGAGAATACATTGAAAACGCCGGGTACGAAGTCTAGGTTCTGTTAGTTATAACTGACGCGTTTTCTCTAGCTACAATATCATGGAACAGGATAACTCTTCAACCGTATCAATCGCTTCTTATGAAGCCGTATCCTACATATACCAAAGGTCGGCTCCAGAACATTAAATATCAGAATTGTCTCAAAACGAACAACAAACTTGATGTGGTTGCCAGTACTTACTCCAGTCAAGGCGGATATGAGTTTTCCAGTAATATCAGCTCAATTGAGAGCTCGAAGTGGATCAGCGTTGGTAAATCCACGATTGAGTAAATTGGCAACAACTTCTATACAAAACATAGCCTCGTTTACCAGCCATTCTACGAGACCGGCTTCCGCGTTTGTGGTGATTCTAGTATCCGAAATAAACCGTTTGACTATTCGGTGTGTGAGGTTACCTCCTACAAAAGATATACTGTGGCGGGCCAGAGCGTTGGTACAAAGATTATCAACAACAAAGCGGTCCGGCTTTCCGGGCAACACAACAAGGAATGCATTCCCTGTTTCATGAAGCCAATCAGAAATCAAATGGTTCTATTGCTTATGCAACCCAACGCCGCTTTTGCAACAAATTCAGGGCTATTTGTGTTGAAGTACATGGGTGTATTAGTTGTATTGCATGTGTGTTGTGTTCTCGAGAAATCCTTGTAAAAGCCCATTTTCCACTTGGTGCCGTCTCACAGAAAGAATTCCCGGTGAAATCCTTGGACTTCAACTGGTCGTGGGTGGGTGAGAGGCGGAGGCTGCCCTGGTCAAGGGCCAATTCGACTAGATGGGATTCTTGCTCAGGGCCAAGTCGCTGGAGCTGTGTAGCTGACGTCGACTCGGGCAATCTGCCGTATATTCGGTGTCGGACGGAAGGGTAGGGTATCCCCATAGCCCAGATGCTTGCCTGATTGCCATCCCATCCTATACATCCTGTGTAGCTTTTTGTATATCTGCCTCAGTATATTTTTGGCATAGTGAATACACTGATATCTTCAAAATAACTCAGTTCGAGTGTTATGGTAAGGAAATCCGCTGTTGAAAGTCGTGAAGTTGGGATGTGTTTTGGTGAGAATTGTGATACAAATGGATGGGTGGATCAGAAGCGGGGTACGCAACTTACTTCCTACCCACCCATCAATGGTCGCTTGCTCGAGGTGGCTCATGTATTATATCAGTATATAGGTTCGGCTTTTTGCCATCCGCCTGCCTACCAATTCATCCAACCCTTCGGTGGGATAGTTACGCCGCGTGCCGATCATTTGTCTAATGCGTAAAGTAGAACTGCCCCCAGCCCTTATCCTTGTACCTGTACCTCTGCAAGCGAGCAGGGACAGGTAGTTACAAATACGTACAACTCCTGATATACACAGAATTGCCTGAGACCGTCAATTCGACAACTTCACTTAGATAACTATCTACACTGCTTTTAAGCGAGCTCACACTCTATTGACCTCGCTCATCCGAGAGTACATACTCGCGCTGATCGTGACATCTGCTGCCGCGATTTAGAATGAAGACGTCAAAGGTCGGATTGTCACGACTGGCGGAAAAAGGCAAGGTCAGTATATCAGATCATCGTCTTCGAGAATACAATCAACAGCGGTGGAAGACTCTAGCTAAAACATACTACGTCCCTTGCTAATGGGCGCTGCTGCGGCATGAGGCGTCGATCCGAATATTCTAGGTTACCCACTGACCCCGTAGACTGATCGGAGAATCAGAGCCAAGGTCGCGGAAAGTTCACTAATCAATGCCGCCCACCTCCAAAACAGCGCTGCGCACCGCCTCGGGATCCTTGAGTCAACCGACGGACTTTCGGACTCTGACGGCCTGGTGTACGGAGCTGTCACGGTGTGTCCGTGAAACGATGGGCGAAACAGGCCTGGGGCGGGAGCTGGAGGTGAGCAGTTACTGTGATGTCGGCACCTAGATTGAGCGCGTCATCGCTGCACCATGGACGCACTTATGCTATGTAAGAGATTTCGAGATCGCTCTCTTGCCCAGCTCCGACTTGCAACAGGAATCGCACGTTGCAGCTGACCTGGCCTGGGCCTGCAGTATTGAGTCCACGCGTTATAGAGGATAGGTTGGGCCAGCTGCATACCGCAGGCACCGTGCGGGCCCTTGACTAGCTACAGTACCTCCTAACACTGCAAGTTAACCGCGTATCCAAAAGCCAAACTTATTTAGCTCGCTTCCTCTCCTCGTCGGGTACGGAAAGACATTAGGAATCCCCACTCACACTCCGCACTTCAATAGGTGCAAATGTTTTGCATGCCTCTATGAATCAATGGAGATTGCTGTTACCTCTGGAACAGCCGAGGTATATTAAAGACAGGGGTAATTACAACCGGGACTTGTTCTTGCATAGATGATACAACATTATAAGCCCTTGCTGGTTTCGCTCCGGAGAAGAAGGTTTGACGTCTCTGCGTGCCCGGTGGGACGGGGCGACCTAAGTATGACCAATTGACCCGATGTAAACAAGGCAAAGAAGCAGACGCAGGTCGGGGTGCAACCAGACCGGCACCAAATGTGTTAGGGATGGAGACCGATGAGCTGGCCTATCTAGTTTGGTGTAACCATCGACATTGGCGGAATGTCACCTGTGACGGCAGAGTATAAGGGTCCTTGGTTCCTCCGGTTGTCTGACAATGTCCTTATTTCCAATACACACAAAACCCAGCATATAATCATCCACCCATCATGTCTGAGTCTGAGATCGTACCTGTGCCGGAGCCTCCTGGGCTGCCGTTCCTCGGGAACCTTACGGCTGTCGATCCCGAATCTCCCATGAAGTCTTTGGTCGAGCATGCCAACATTTACGGTGAGCCTGGCCCTCGCAGCCTCCTTGAGTTCCCCAAGACACACCGCTAACATCTGCTATGGAGGCGAAATTTTTCGACTTAAAAATCCGGCGTGGTCATACGTAGTCGTCTCGACTGTCGAATTGGTGAACGAGATCTGCGATGAGAAGCGCTTTAAAAAATGTGTACATCCCGTGCTGGAGGTAGGCCTCGTCGAGATATTGTATGCCGGCTGATCCCCTGACTTCAAACAAGGAAATCAGAGAGGGTGTAAACGATGCACTTTTCACGGTACGTGTTGAAGTTGCAGTATGACTTTCGTCCTGACTTGGACCAAAACTTACCGCGAGTACAGGCAAAAATGGGAGAAGAAAATTGGGGTATCGCTCATCGAATTCTCATGCCTGCCTTCGGTCCGATCGCGATACGTAACATGTTCGACGAGATGTTTGATGTTGGGTCACAGTTGGCCTTAAAGTGGGCACGCTACGGCCCGGAGACACAGATCAACGTGACCGACGACTTCACACGGCTAACCCTCGATACCCTTGCGCTGTGTTCCATGGGCTATCGATTCAACAGCTACTATTCGCCAGTCCTACACCCCTTTATCAAGGCCATGGGCGACTTTTTACTAGAGGCGGGAAGCAAGCCGCACCGCTTCCCGTTGCCCTCAGTCTTTTTCAGGGAAAGGGACCAGAAGTTCACTGATAACATCTCGGTCCTAAGGACCACAGCAAGAGCGGTTCTAAACGAGAGAAAGGCAGGAGGCCAGAACGATCGCCACGATTTACTTACGGCCATGCTCGAGGGAGTCGACCCCAAGACCGGAAAGAAGATGACCGACGAGAGCATCATGGACAATTTGATCACGTTTCTGATCGCTGGGCATGAGACTACTTCAGGGCTACTGTCCTTCGCTATATACCAACTTCTTGCGAATCCAGAGACGTTCCAGAAGGCCCAGCAGGAAGTTGATAGGGTTGTCGGAAAGGGGCAGGTAACTCTGGAGCATATGTCGAAGCTGCCCTACGTTACGGCTGTTCTCCGCGAGACGCTGCGACTTAACGCGACGATCCCGTTCCTTACTATGGAGCCTTTTGAAGACACCTTGATTGGGGGCAAGTATCCAGTGAAGAAGGACGAGGCCATTTTCTGCCTGCTCTCCAAGTCCCATACCGACCCTGCAGTCTACGGAGAGGATGCTACTGATTTTAAGCCCGAACGAATGACAGACGATAACTTCAACCGCCTTAACAGAGAGCACCCTGGCGCTTGGAAGCCATTTGGCAACGGGATGAGAGGATGCATCGGCCGCCCTTTCGCTTGGCAAGAAGCTCTGCTTATGATGGCCATCCTCCTCCAGAACTTCAACTTCGTGCTGGATCCCAACTACTCTCTTGATATCAAGCAAACCCTCACAATCAAACCAAAGGGCCTGCAGATCCGTGCAATCCTGCGCGACGGTCTTACGCCAACTTTGTTAGAGCGCCGGCTGGGTGGCCTAGCCAAGTCCGAAGAGACTGCTTCAGAGGAGAACGCCAACGGAACCGGTGCGCAGGACGAAGACGGCCTGCCGCTGACGATCCTCTACGGTTCTAATAGCGGAGCTTGCGAATCTTTGGCGCAGCGCCTTGCCTCGGACGCCTTGTCTCACGGCTTCCGCGCCACTAAGATCGACGTCTTAGACAGTGCCAACGGTAATCTGCCGACCGACCAGCCTGTTGTGATGATTACGTCGTCCTACGAGGGTCTACCGCCCGATAACGCCGCGCATTTTGTAGCCTGGATCGAGGGTCAAGATAAGACCAAGGCGCCGCTCAAGGATGTCAATTACACCGTCTTCGGTTGCGGCCACAGGGATTGGGTGCAGACATTTCATCGCATCCCCTTGCTGGTTGACAAGGCTCTTGAAGAGCTTGGTGCAACGCGTCTCGCCCAGATTGGGCTGACGGATACATCGAACGGCAACATCTTTACAGACTTTGAGTCGTGGGAGGATGACGTGCTCTGGCCATCGTTAATCAGCAAGTACAAGCCTACTTCTGTTGACGACAAGAAGCATGGCGTAGATGTGATGATCGGCAACCCCAGAACCTCAATTCTTCGTCAGAATGTTAAGGAAGCTTCCGTGCTCAAGACGAAGATTCTCGCCAAGGGGGTCGGCGACCTGAAAAATGTCACGAAACACATCGAGATCAACCTACCAGAGGGCTTAGCTTATAACGTGGGGGACTACCTTGCTGTTCTCCCGATCAACCCGAAAGAGAATGTGTACCGCGCGATGCGTCGCTTCCACCTAGCCCGCGATGCGAATCTCAGCATTAAATCCACCAGATCTACGGCCCTTCCAGTCGGCACCTCGGTCTCTGCCAACGACGTACTCAGCTTATATGTTGAGCTTTCCCAGCCGGCCACTAAGAAAGTAAGCACATACTCATCCGCTACTCTATCAATACTGATACGTTGTAGAACATTCTGATCCTGGCAGACTATGCTAAAGATAAGGGCATAAAGGCTACTTTCGAGCGTCTGGCGGGTGATTCTTATAACGACCATATCAGCGCCAAGCGAGTCTCGGTTCTTGACTTACTGGAGCGCCACCCCGACATCGAGCTGCCAATCGGCGTCTTCCTCTCGATGACACCACCGATGCGCATCAGACAATAGTAAGTCTCTCTATGCTTCACTTCACGTTTGATAAGCCTTACTAATACGAGCAGCTCCATTTCCTCCTCGCCATTGGCTTCCCCTGGCACCGCTACTATCACTTTCTCCGTTCTCAACGAGCCCTCCCTTTCAGGCCAAGGCCCGCATATTGGTGTTGCCTCCTCGTTCCTCGACTCGCTCTCTGAGGGGGACTCCCTCTTCGTGGCAATTCGCCCGTCTCACCCGGCCTTCAAAATTCCTACTGATGCCGAAAAGACGCCCCTGATTTGTGTGGCTGCAGGCACCGGCCTCGCCCCCTTCCGCGGGTTCATTCAGGAGCGCGCTATTTTGATCGCTGCAGGCCGCACCCTGCGCCCGCGATTCTCTTCTATGGATCACAATCACCCGATCACGACCTTTACCGCAAGGAGCTGGATAAGTGGGAAGCCCAGGGGGCTGTATCTGTGCGCCGCGCCTATAGTCGCCAGCCAGAGAAGAGCGACGGCTGCAAGCATATACAGGACCGCATATGGAAGGACCGTGAGGAATTCGCAACCTTGTGGCAACGGGGTGCTAAGGCCTACGTCTGCGGCTCGCGCGGCGTGGCCGAGTCGGCCCAGGAGGCCATCATCAAAATCAAAGTCGAGATGGAGAAGGCGGAGGGACAGGAGACAGACCCGGAGAGGGTCAAGGATTGGTTCAAGTCCCTGAGGAACGTTCGCTATGTTACGGATGTGTTCGACTAAGATGGCTACGAGGGAGTTCGGAGGCCATGGTCCGTGTGATTCGTACTCTATTGCTTCACGTTGCACGACCGAGATAAGGTTAAGACTCGGCTGGATAAATTGGTAGATTGAAAACCACTCGTTACCTACGTATCCCATGGGTACCCCATGAAACGTGAATAACTGCCAATTTCATTCAACGAGGTGGAACAGGTTCCCTCATCCGTCTCAGCTCTCGTGTCGCGAGGATTCTGGGCGACGCGCATGGACTGATTCATGTCTGTGTAAGTGCTCGGGATGTTATTGATCGAGTTTCGGGCCGCAAGATGGTTGGGCCGTTTTTTCTTCTCTTTGGCAAAAGTACGACAGGTGCCCATGGTTGTCCTGTCATCTCCCCATTGGCATCACAGTTAGGTATTCTTTTCCTCGATACTAGCTCCAAAGTCCCCGACGACCGGTAAATCCTAATTCACAAAGGCAACATGTCGAGGCTTGCTCCGGCCCGGCACCATGATGAGACCGTGGAACAGGATATACGTACCTAGTGCCTCCTTCGTCATAGCACTACTACCACCGCCAAGAGCCATGGAGTAACAACACTATCCAAAATAAAGGAGGGTACTATTCTGAGATGTTCTCACATGGGAATATAGAATTAAGCTGAATTAGAGAACTCCGTGACACATGTTATATGTCACGAGGTGATACAAGGCGTTAATTGCTGCCCGCAATTAACGGCCTCGTTTTTGCGACATTACATAAATGTGTAACGTTGCAAAGGTTACTAAGACGCGAGCAAGTCGAAACTGAGCAAATAGTAGCCTTTCTTGACTTGTCGAAAGCACACAAGAACTTTTGGGAAATAGTTTCGCTGAACATGTGGTCTTCCATCTGAAGAGTACGGTTAATTTCGCTGCCCTAGATGAGTTGAGTAATGACTAGTCGAGCATGAATGGGAGACTGAGAAGGTCCAGGCCTGTATTCGGCCTAACTTTGGGATTTCTCTATTGTGGCTACATTAAGTGTCATGTAACCTGCTGGGATGAGAGAGAAGTATTGTCAGTGCTGGTAGTAACAAGACTTGTTGCTGGTGGGTTGCCAGTGAGCTATTGGTCTGGAGTCTGGCATCTTACGTTACTCCACCTGGGTGTAGCCAGTAATATCGTGCGCTTTCTCACCTACAGTGACACGCCCGTTTTCTGATAACCGGTGCGCCACAGGCACTCAGTGAAGTGGAATACGTAGCATTCTCTACACCCCCTACGCGTTGCTAGAAAGGGGTAATCTCTGTGGCAGGATTTGAAGGATTGCGGGATAAGTAAGCTTCCCTGCGGCCACGGCTTTCCCACTCTTCTACAACACCTATGTGTTGAAGTGAGTGCATTATTTTAGGGCTAATTGGGTTCATTGACTGGAGGTTAGCGTTAAAGAAACTGGGCATGAGGTGGCCCGTGGAAATCACCGTGAAAACACGGTGAAGGCCAGGAATTCCAGACCAATTGATCCACTTGATCAAGACAATTAGACCAATTAGAGGCAAGTATTTTACCGGGGTTCTTTGTGACGGCAACTAGTGGAAAAGAGGCTTTGATAGGGGGTTTTTAAGAACACAACAGAGACACACGCATGCAATACAATCAATACACCTATACACTTCAACTGCTGATAACTCAAGCAGGCTCACCTTGGCTCAAGGCGGCTCAGGCCAGCTCACTTTCAGCTCAGGCCAGTTCGGGCTAAAGCAGCAACCGCCCAGTTCCAAAGATAGAAGCGGAAATGCTTTATGTTGGTTTGGGGTCGTGCTCTGGCTGTTATATGTACTCAAACTCAGTATATGTTAGAGCAGCATTAGCCATCACAGACCCAGAGAAACAGTTCTTCCAGTCGCATCAGCGTAGTCGCATTATTACAGCCTCGTGGCATATACAAAAAGCGATAACCTCCCTCGCGGCGGTAAAGTCCGGCTTACTGGCACCTGGTGGCCATGTGCCATATTTGAATCTGGCTTCCCTTTCATCAACAATATCGAGCATGAGCATGCCTCGCTAAAATTACCCGTCGGAAGCCTTGCTGCTCTCACTACTTCGACATTGGTGATTGCCTTTCAAAGTTGTGAGGGGTAACAAGATAAAAGTTCATTAATTTTGTGATAGTAACAACAAGTGCGGCTGTTGATGTATTGCTTGTCTCCTCGTACGTCGCGTCTGTGTGTGGGGAGACCATCATTTCTCGCATAACCTCTGCGTTTTACCGCTTGTCAAACTGTCTGCCACTTGATTTGCCACAGTGAGGAGAAATGTAAGTTTTGAGTACATGCCGTACGGCCGTATAACTGGTTTTAACGCATCGTTGCTCAATATACCCTCATGCCTTTAGACAATATTAATCCCAATTATGACAAAGTGTGCTGATACCGTGTCAACAACTGTGTTGCTACAATCTTACTCCTGACATCAGTCTTCCATACTGACTTGAACCGTGACTGGATCAATCATTTTCCTTGGTTTTATTGGAAAGTATGGACAGAACGTCTCCGCTTCGACTCCCTTTTCCCAGCCACATGCATCTTGAAACTGATATTCGTGTATCTCAGTAAAACGAAGACCTTTGCATACCACAATAGGCGACGGGCTGCCGATCTTTAATTCGATGACTGCAAAAGAAGAAGTTAGCTTTGCTGACAAACAAAGATCCATCACTTCATGTACACTAGATAGCGATGATACCTACGTGCAGAAACTGAAACAGTTTTCAATCAAAGGGCTCAGAACAATATGATTTGATGCCCGTCCTGACCCCAGGAAAAATGGTGCAGGCATCAACAACAGCTTTGTCGGCAGCCGCAGCAAAGCAGGCATCTTCAAACTCGTTTCCACCCAAGAACGGATGAGGAATGATAGGCCAGGCTCGCGTACTGTAGCACTTTCCCCTTTTCTGGCTCATTTTCGATATTGTAGGCGCCCCTCCATCGCCTCCTGTCACGCCGAAGAACTTGTCTTGTGGGTACTTGGCACAAGCGGCTTGGGTCAGACAAGCGTCAAGTTCACGGACTTGATGACTTCCACACCAGCAGAAGTGATGCCTGTCGCCAAAGGCACCCAAGGTAAAGACCCCCAAGAGCAACGAACTTATGTATCTCATAATGAGTGTATAGGGAAAGAATGGGATAGGGCAGGCAACGATCCAGAGAGAAAGCGATGAGTACGACTAAAGGGTTTATTAGGCTCAAGCTGTGATCCAAAACTTTTTGTACGGATGCCCACAGGCTTTCGGGCTAGGATGCCGAAGTCAGGTCGTGCTGCCATAAGGTGGGCCCTGTGCGCGCATACACTTTCCACGAGGCCCTTGCCATGAACAGTTCCTGATAATAGGGAGATAAACCGATATAGCATGCTCAAGGGTCACTGTGGTCTGAGCAGCTAGACCTTTGAGCTATGTCACAAACCTTATAGTTTAGTGCTATCTATCGCCATAGCGGAGCCGAGTGGTTGAATCTGTCGCCCCAACTGCCGAGTAAATTGTTTCCAACTCTAAATGCGGGATCGGCATTGATTCAGCTTGAGGAGTATCAATCAAATTTATTTATCCAGGGATGTTGCCCACGGCGGCGCCGCTCAGTCCACTCAGACCCGACCTTTAGCTGATCAAAAGATAAGGGTCTCAGCTATTGAAAATAAATGTGTCCGAGCAATTTGATGTTTAGGTCATCTTTTAGATATGTTTGCTACGTGGGTGTGGAATCACTCCGAGCACGCCATTCAGCTTAGAATAATGCGAAGTGTCCAGACACAACGAAACTAATATGCTTGCTACTACGAGTCATTCAATTTGAGCGAGATCAAATCCCGGACCCGTCCGTCTCATCGCGTCATTGCTCTCACCGAGTCAGATGGCAAGCTTCATCACCAATTGCTGATACGCTGGCTGGCCATGGCGATAACACCCTTTGCTCCCAAATACTTATATGCATCTTCTGGAATGCAATGTAATGTCGAATCCAGGCGAGGCTTCGAATTTCTCGAATTCGAAGCGAGTTTCTTCCTGCAACCACAACCTTCCGACCCTTGCTTTGTTCCCAGCTTTTCACTTCTGGATTTTGGGCTCGTCTTCATGCGGAGACGAGCGTCATGCAGTTTCAACCTCTCCTAGCTGCATGGAGCTTGCTCGTCTGCAAGGTGGAAGCGGCACCTTTCGGCACCGGAAACGATGACACTGCTGTTCCAGCCAGTTTGGACCCTCGGGATCAAGGTTGCAAGCCAGGACAGCTCTCTAACCAAACGTGGGTCGAGCAGGACGTTGATGCTTTCTTGGCAAACGCTTCACAGCATTACACGCAGTATCCCGAGGACAATATTCAAGCATTGGGGGCTTATTTGGGTGCCCCAAACTTCTTCTGCGGCGTCAACGCGTGGTGTAACGCCGGGCAGCCTTGTTCTCCGGTGACCCTCCCCGGCTGGTATGTTCTCTAATGCAACGGACAGCCCTGCGTGTCGAATGAAACTAATTTCTCCGAAGGTATGCCTTGATGGCCATCCAGGGTTGGAACAACTACGTCAACAACTTGAGCCTTGCCGTAACCTATGCGGCAACAATTTTGAGCCTCAAGCTTAGCAAGGTTGTTAATGACCTTTGGCCGGCAAATAAAGACAACGTCACACCCTTGAAAATGTTCATAGCATGGGTGAATGGCATACTGAATGCCTTTCCAACCACAGCAGTCTTCGGTGCCACTGCGGGAAGTATTGCCAGCGCTGTCCAAGGCGGTAACATCATCGCCAGCGGTATGATGGTACCACCCAGTGCAGGCGATCAGTTCCTCAGATGGAGCGATTTGTCGAACCAGATGGGCTCCCAGGTGGACGAGTACAAGCGAGCAATAGGCGCTTATGCCAAGAAAGTGATCGACGCTCCTATCGCCGACTCGCAATGGGGCATCAATAAAGTCTTAAGCGGTGGCACCTTCCTCACTCGCGACAAAAACGTCACGCAAGACGATTTCGACACCTGGATGTATCGCACTATTAGCGTCAACGCCATGGCTCTGCTTATGCAAGCTCAAAATGTCTATATCATTAGGACCTTTAACAAAACAGTGTGCGAGGACAAGTCGGCTGCGATTTTATGCGAGCTGCAACCAAATAAAAAGTGGATCGAATGGCGCTTTCAGAGACGGGATAGCGAGGATGATGTCCCGGAGAACCGGTTGGCCAAGAAGCTGGTTGAAACTTACGGTATGAGCAAAGAGGAGGTCCTTAAAGGCCCGACGGATTGTTTCGACTCGCACGACTATGAGCAGCTGACGAATCCTTGGGATGTTGTGTCGGAAAAAGGAGTCGGCCTGGAGCCGATACAGTTATGTAATTTCAACGTCAATGTGTGCAATTTTGATGCGGCGGAGGGCAACGAGTACGGGCCAACCGACATTTATATGCCTGGCCACACGGACTGGATGTGCGAACTGCAAGGAATCACCTGGACTTGACTCAGAGTTAGTTTAATATGTTTGAAGCTGATTAGGATCCTACGATTGAGCTTGTACAGTAGTAAAATGGAGCGTAATATTCGACACGCCCCCTACATGGCTCGCGCCTGTTTTGCCCGGTCATGACCCCAGTGCTACGAAACAAAGATTAGTGCGGGAAATGCTTGAGGGACAACCTATCCTTAAGTTATATTATCTGCTTTCACAAAAAATACAGCCGCACAATTTCATGTTCTTATATTGTGCTATAAGTTCAGGCTGTGTAAAAGTGTTGGATCGCTAGAGACTGGAGTTCTGCGCTTGGGGTGCAGGTTCCATTGGTCCTGAGTATACCTTCAGCTTGTGTTCACTTTTCAAAGTTGCGATATTTGTGGGAAGTACATAAGTAGGCTCGTTACCTACCAGACACGGCCATCTGGAATTCATCATCAAGGCGCTCCATGGCGGCATCACAGGATGGCATATTGCCAAACCGCTCTTTGATCAAGTAGGCTCGGCGTCGACCTGATATCGGCCCGTTGCATTGACAGCACGTTTAGCGTGTTGAGGAATGTCTGAGATTGATAAATCCTTGCATCAGAAGAAAGCAGAATCTGTCAAGTGTATTGTGGCTGTTTCCATTACCTAGTCCCCAGTTAGCTTGAGCAAACACGCTCATTCTCGTCTGAGCAAGGCGCCGGAATGCCCATGCGGCATATGTTTGCTTGCATCAGTGTACCCATCACAATGATTAAGCTTCATGTCCCAAGATACAATCGAATGATTTAGCACCAACGCAGGCGAGAAAACAGGGATTGGCCCATCAGTTACCCTTACTTGGAAGAGCGGGCGCGTGGATTGAACAGCTTTCCCCGAAGTGGCCGTAACCCAGCTCAGCACTGTACCGAAGACAAGTCTAACTAGAGAAGAGAATTTCAGCTTGTCATAACGAGGAATCTACTGACGCCAATAGAGCTCAGTTGTTTTCAACGCGGGTGTTGAGTAAGTTGGCAGCCGTGATGCCCCTTGGCGCTCGATTGTGGCGCTTCGAAGAAGCTAAAGTCCACCTCATGGACTGTCCTTCTCGACTTTTAACAAAGCTCTGCCCGACCATGATTCAACAAGTATCAAAGGTAGAATGGTGAGAGGCTAAGAAAACATTGCCTATGCGCAACGCTTTGGAACGGCTAAAATGGTGGCCTCTTGGGTATTGCGCTAGAGTCTCTCCGATTCCTATTAGAGCAACACGAGCAGCACCACTAAACTCTGTGGCCGACACGAAGAAAATAGCACCGATCAATAAGGAGCCAAATTCGTCCCCATGCGCTTGGGATCCGCAATTGGTCTTCTTAGCTGGGTGATCGACAAGCTTTCCGGGGAAAGCTCGCTCACAACACCAGGCCCAATTCCGTAAGAGGCTCGCGAACACGGATTCGCCCAAAGACCGGAACTACCGGTAGATAGCTTCGGACACCACGGCGCACAAATTTTTATTTCCCCACCGTTCAGGCCGAAAAGCTATCATTCCAGCTTCCGAGGGGATATAAACAGCTCCGGGGTCCACCACAGCGGTCTCATTTAGGCCTTCCAAGTCACCAGCTTCGTTCGATACCTCTTTGGCTCGCTTGGGCATCCCCAGCCTTGTATCTTTCTTGTGTGTTCTCGTACATTTGTTTCACTTCCACATCACATCACTCCCAATAACACAATGCGTTCACCCACTCATCAAATCGCGCTGGCGATGCTATTGCTACAATCTGCCAATGCTGCCCCAGCCGGCCTTTTGGACACCGTCGGGGCCGTGACCAAGCTTTTGGCCTTGCCCACCAACTACTTTCAACTCTTGTTCGGAATTCTCGGGACGAAACCCTCAAGCAGCGGCGGTGTTCTTAACGCCACTGAACTCCAGTCAAAGCTGGGAGCTATCTGGAATGTGGGCGGAACTGGCGATTTCTACAGCAAAGTACAGAAACAAATCAGCCAGGGCATCATTCCGACCAGTCTCCTCTCCAATTTTCAAGGACTTCTCGGCACCGGCTTCCGGGGCAATTTGGATCTTGCAAATAACGCCAATAAGCTCATTGCTCCCATCAACACAGTCGACTCTACTGATAACAACAATATCCGGAATCCGGCCAAGCCCATTTGGCCCAGAAAAGATGCCGCTGATGCCCCTTACACGCTCTCCGAGACGCAGTTGCGACAGGCCATCTTCATCCCCAGAAGCTTCACCTACGGCCAAAAGCCCCCAGTCATCTTCATTCCGGGTACGGGCGTTTACGGTGGAGAGACGTTCAGTCCGAACTTGCTGAAGCTCCTTTCCAATGTTCCCTACGCCGACCCAGTCTGGCTCAACATCCCCGGTGCCCTTCTTGGAGACGCCCAAGTCAACTCCGAATATGTCGCCTACGCAATCAACTACATTAACGCCATCAGCAATAAGAATTCAAGCATTATTTCCTGGTCTCAGGGCGGCCTGGATACTCAGTGGGCCTTCACTTTCTGGCCTTCCACTCGCGGCGTCGTTTCCAACTTCTTCCCCGTCTCCCCTGATTTTCACGGCACCGTACTTGCCAATGTTCTCTGCCTCTCTCCAGGCGGTGGAACGTTCAATTCCCCTTGTGATCCCGCCGTCATCCAACAACAGTACACGTCAATCTTCGTCAGCACCCTCCGTGCTCGCGGCGGAGCAGACGCTTACGTTCCCACGACAACCTTCTATACTGCCCTTCTCGACGAGGTTGTTGAACCTCAACAAGGCACATCTGCCTCTGCATATCTTAACGACGCTCGCCACGTTGGTGTCGCCAACATTGAGGTGCAATCCGTGTGTCGCGGCAGACCTGGTGGCAGCATCTACGGCCACGCAACAGTGCTCTTCAACCCGCTGACGGCCGCGCTGATCAAGGACGCTCTTCAAAGGGGCTCAGGCCCGGCTCAAATCAGTAATATCGACCTTGATGACGTGTGCAAGGACTTTATTGCGCCTGGTTTGTCTGTTGAAGACGGCGTTGCCACCGCCGGCTCGGTTGTGGCTGCGGCTATTCGCCTCTTGGCATATCTCCCAAAGCTTATTGCTGAACCTGGTTTGATGCCTTATGCTCGCACCTAGTCATTCATGCAAAGTATAGGGCTTTCAACTATGCGGCTGCATCATATGTCAAGGAGTCAGTAGCAATGTACAACAGAATTGGAAAATAATCGAGTGTAAGGATGGAAAGTTCGAACACCTGTGATAGGGACTGTCATTAAGCGTACGTATATATAATACGATATATAAATGTCGGTTCCGTCTCAGTACTTACATCAAGTTCATTCAACCCGGTAACCCCAAGGCTGTTGTGGCTGTAACATTCGACTTGTGAGATGCAAGTGGTTATGAGATTGAGCTACGCTTTATACGAAAGGGAAATCTCGTGCAATACTGTAATCAGCTTTAACACCAGTAACCAACCTTCACGGTTGTAATAACCAATCATATATTAGGTATCTACGATATTTATTGACAACATGCGACTAGGTTACCAATGTTTCAACGTTGTAGTTTGTATTCCGTACCAGACTCTAAATTTAGCTTAACTTCAGCAATCACGAAACTAATTATTACTGTTTCATGTAAAACAAACAATAGCTCAAGCCTACAAACCATCTCTCTTATAATAAAAGCATTTGCAGTTGCCTCTTTGCTTACATGCTGAAGGCTTTCGAGCAAGATATTCAAACTATCGCGCCGGTTCCAGTACTTGAGTGTCTGATAGAGAATAGCTTCCTCTTGTCCGCTGACAGTCTTGTTTCAACGATCTTACCAGTTTGTGACCGTACCTCGACAAATGCAAGCTTCTCGATCTCAATGGGTACATAACATCTGCCAGCGACACGTGTTGGATATACAGCTAGGCTTAGGTTCTATTAGTATGTGTCCAAAAAGTATCATAGTATCAGCTAACTTGCCCAAAGTGTTGTCTTGACAACTGGCAGCAATACCCCTCGCTTCTTCTTCTGATTGCCCAACTCCAACGAGATATCTTGAACAATGCTCTCCTGGCCCCTTTAAATACTAGAAAACCGCTTGAGTTGAAATTGCTTTTCGTCTTGGTTGCCAAACAGTCGCACGGCCAGTTTAGCTGCACTTACTTATGATACAGGAAGAATGTGGAGAAGATGATTACTACCTTTGCCTCTGCGCACCCGCCGTAACCTCTCTCAGCAAGCGAGGAATCGTGGCCGCCATGAAAAGCTGGAAGAACAAACAGTGATTCTAACCGCTCTGACCGCACAGACTCAAGCCGCAGTCGAGCCATCCCTTGCTGAGAAGCCAGCCAAGGTCAAACACCCTGTAAACTCTGCGTCTCACCATAAGCGCCATTAGGTCGACGTCGGCGGGTGTAATTCAGCCGACAACCTTGCGAGCAAATCGAAGAGAGTTAGACAAGAGGAGGGTGTGGTTATACCCGATAATAAGGCTAAAACTGGCCAAAATAATGGTGGTGGAGGTGGTGGTGCCAGGTCGCACGTAGTGGAAGTCGCTACGAATCCCAATCTGGCGTGGATTCTCTAGATGCCCGACGGAACGTCCAACCCTATCACGATGCGACTGATAGCAACGGCGACAATGATGGTGACAACAACAGCGGTAACAGCTAGAAGAACCCTATATCTCTACCGTCAATGCGCCACCACTCAATACAGCCAAGTAGTCAACTGTCGCTGCCAGGAGGTACCTTTCCAGAGCCCCAAGTTAGTCTCCTCTCGATGCTTAAGGCGTCAGTCACTTATTGTTGCCCCACGGTGGTTATATTTCACTGCCGTTAGTCCAGAAGCTGGGGAACACAGACATCTATCACTAGTCTATTACGAGGGCCCAGTCAACCTTGTGATGCCTAAGTATCCAGACTATAAGACAATTATTATAGTTAAGTATAGTCCAGAAGACGTGATGAAGTTGCTACAGAGAAGGGAAGGAATACAGAGCAACGTTTATCACTCCTCCACAGCCGTAAGCACAACAACCCTACAGACATAGCTAAAACGTACGAATTTCCAATCCGCGTCCCACAGTATAATTACAGCATTCCCCTTACAGTCCGTGCTAGCCATGTCCACGAACTATCGTTGGTATCGCGGATATAGACCGCACATGCTTTGGCGTTGCGCATAATAACCAGCACAAGCACAGCTGCCGTATCTGGGTTAGGTTCATATTTGTGATCCTTCAGAGTAAACTTCTCGATCTGATCTTGAGTTAGCGGTCCAGCTTGGATCTCATATAGGATACGCCCGCTTCCTGCTTGCACTTATTTACGATGTTGATGTCCGATAATGTCTCTACTATCTTTTTTATCATTCCATCAGGCGGTGAAGGAATCACATCGGTTGAGACCTTAGGTATCAATTTTCGCAGGCGAGATACTAGCAGTCGAAATACTAGAGAAAATGAGTTAGAACGTAACATAAGGAGTCTGTCGTAACTTACGGGAAACTTCAGAGCGTGCAAAAAGCAGGCAAGTTTTCGTTCAATGTCGGAAACAAGTTAACGTTTATCATTACCCTGCGATTGACACCTAACTAGCCAGAAGCAGTTGCAGATATATGTAAGCTCGAAGGACCAAGTTTCATGCCTGAAATTTAGCAGTTAGAACACAGCCTCCCTCCCATGCTTCCTCCTGTATCTCTTCCGCCTAAGTTTCTTCTTATTTGCACATATTGAAGCCTATATATCCCCCTCCTCCATTACATCTACTACCTAATGCTCGCCTTCATCCCTATAGTGAAGAAGTCAACTGAAATAGCTTGATTCTCGAAATCCTACTATGGGACGCCTTTGTAATAGAAATAAGAATCAGGACGGTATTGCTTATGTAAAAGCCTGCTACGTCAGTAGTTATGTAACGTACAGCCATGCAGCATCGGCCACGAAGGCATCACGACACACCCCTTTATGCTCTAACTCGACACTCATCTGATCTCCTACCCTCATCTCATGCCATCCCCAGGCCGTACTCCTCATCCCGTCATGTCCAAAAGCCCGACACTGGCGTACATCTTGGCCCACGAGCCTGGCAGTTGGATCCTGCGGCTGGGTTTCAGCGGATAAAGTTGGCCAGTGTGATGCCGTACTGCCACGAGATGGTGTCACAGTTCTGCTTGCGCTACACAAAGTGAAATGTCTTGCAGTTGTCGCGATGTCGTCCTGGATCGGCTGCGGCGTTGGGTCCGGGTTCGTAGTCGGCGGGGGCTGCGTCGGCGATCGCCACATGATGCCCTTGCAGGCCGAGTCACTGGTCTGCGTACTCCAGGTCGCCAGCTGGTTGCCGATGACGCGGGTCTTGGACGCGATGGTGAGCACGTGTCACCGGCCTGCACCTGGTAGAAGCGATTGCAGTTGTCCGCCATGCCTGACTGCCACGGCTCGGGCGTCTGTACGCCGGTGCCTGGGTTGGTCGACGTGCTGGTCGTGGTGGGCCCAGCCGGATGCCGCGGCGTGGTCGTTGGTCTCACCGTGGGCTCCGGGGGCGCGGGGATGTCCGATACGGAGCCGACGCAGAAGGAATGGTCGGCCTTCCAGTCGCTGAACGACTTGACGGACGGGTTCTGTTGCCGTCTTGGCTCCCGTGAGAATAGCGTGGTGGATTGGAGCATTAAGCGAGGAGGACGGGATCCGACGCTTACCATGCTGGCCAGCTGACCGATCGAAAGGTCCGTAATCAAGAGGAGGACCGCCCCGCAGCTAATGCCATCGTCCGAGTTCCACCACAGGTTGACCGACTGAGTCTAGAACACATGGTAACACGCGGCAAGCGCCAGACCCAAGACCAGCGCCCAAGAAGCCAAACCCCTCTGCAGGCCGGTCGACGAGGCTGTCCCGCTCCCCTTGGGCATACACGGAGCCGTGATGTTCTGCCAGGTGCCCTCCTCGCAATCCATTCTGTCCAAAATCGCCCCCGTCGTCGACAGAGTTGTTGGCGAAGCAGCGGTTCTCGAGCGTAATGCCCCGGCGGACCGCGAACCTGTCCGTCGTGCCGTTTGTCATGTTGATGGTGGGATAGTACAGGAAGTGCTTGCCTGGCGCCGGGCCAACCGCCTTGGGTAAGTTGACGCTGTTGAGCCGGAAGTCGACGTGCTGCCATTCGGCGCGCGCCCCCGAGCTGGTGTTTTGCCAGGCGTTTAGACTCAGAACGTCCGGGTCGAGGGAGATGTCGAACGGCCAGAGGGCGTCGAGGTTTTGGATGCCCAGCACGATGGGGAACCACTGCGTCGGCGCGTACGTCTCATTGCGCGGGAAGAGGAGGTCGGCCTGGAGGTCGGCCGGCAGCCTTCGCTCCGCCTGCGCCAACACGGCGAGGGACAAGGCGAATAGGAATGGGACGAGGAATCGCAACAGCATGGTGTGTGTGTGTGTGTACATGTATGTGTGAGAGTGAGAGTGAGCCGATCACTTCGTAGTTGAGCTTTCTGTGGCCTGCCTGGTGTTGTAACGTCGGTCCGCTCGCTCAGCAAGGTGTATAGTTATCATATAATGCGTGATGGTCAGACCCGAGGGAGGAAAGAAACTTCCGCCAAAATGCCTTCCTGATTGCCCTCCATGTGGCGAGCCAAAAGACACCATGTCTCGTTCAAGCAACGTTGCCTGCTCGGCGCTTGCTTGGCGCTCGACGCTCGGCTTCTCGGCTCAGGAGACACCAAGAGTATTGCCGGCCCCTATCATGCCGACTCATTCGGCAGAACCCCTTGATTAATCTCGTTAACTGCATCGTCAGCCTTCTTGACCCGTTGAATATGCACGTCAGATAAGAGCCCACTAACAGGACGACGACAAGTACCGAGTAGGGTACCATCTAATGACGGTACAACGAATGATTGATTAATTCACCGTAGCGCTGAAAAGAGTCTCGAACTTTCGCTGTTGCAATGGGTACACTCACTCACTTAATGCATCACGGCATCTCCCGCCTTCTGAATCTGGCGTTTGGCCGGCGAACAACCCGCCCGATAAGCCGCGAGGCGAAGTGAAGCGAGAGCGAGGCAGTCGGCCTCTTGTCGTCGCGATGAACCCCGAGAATGAATGCCTTGGCCAACAGGCAGGGCAGGGCAGCCACCTTCCGACTCGGTTCGAACTGGAAGATCAAAGTGAGGTCAGAGTCGAGTGATATACAAATAAATAGCAAGAAACCACGGCGGGCCACGAAGTTGTCCATCCCCGGGGACTAACCAACTCCTTCGGCCATGAATATTTAGCTGCTTTTCACTGTCTCTTGTCTCTCATTTTATTCCCTCACTAGGTAGCTGATTTATCGGATATCCAAGCTCCCCCCATCGGCACCTTAACACACCATGGTTGGGGCTGGCTGACATTATTTCTGCCCCTTGTGGGCTCTCTTCTACCGCGGCGGCGCGTCACAGCAGGACCTTTGCCCGACCACCTGCATTGCTTCCGGCCCCGACCTGGCCAACTAGACCACCGTGGGCGAGTTCGGCCAGCTGCAGGCCTGCAAGAAGCCCCTGGTGCTCGACTTCTCCATAGCGATCCCCGTCACGGAGAAGCAGCCCATCCGGGCGTACAACGTCTTCGCCGACGACCTCTACGCCGGCCCCGTGAAGCCTACGGCCTCGGGCGGGACCGAGGACACTGCCCCCACCATGGCCTGGACGCCGGCGGGGTCCGAGGACGAAACCGGCAGCCTGGTCGCGAGCCAGCCGGTCGAACACCTGCAGAGCTACCTCCGCAACCTAGTGAGCCGGGCCGCGAACCTCACCATTCTCTTCGCTACTGCTTCCGATGTCGCCGTTCGCGCCTACGTCGGCACAGCCTGCTGAACCCCAGCGTGGCCGGAATCTTCTCCGGTTACTTCCTCGCCGTCCTCTTTGGGCCCAGCATTGCCAACGTCAAAGCTGCCCTGATCCAGGCATGCGACGGTCGCAGCGGTGACTAGGTCTTCAGCCTCATCGCTGCCTCCCATCCGGACTTTACCACAGACTACGACGCCGTCGCCGGGTAGTCCATTGGCCAGTGTGTCGACACATCCGCGTACCCAGAGACCTTTGACGTCGACCCCGAGCCCATCGACGTGGTTGAATCCGACATCGCCCTGACGCGGTGCGGCGGCGGCCTGGCCGCGACGCAACTCTACCGGTAAAACACTAAGTCCAACCTATGCGCGACGCTGCAGCCACCCCAGCACGTCTACTGCACGGCCGACAAGCTCACTGGCCTACGACCCAAGAAGAATACGGACGGGTCCTGCTTTGCCTACCAGATTAAAGACAGTGACTTTTGCGCCAAGGTGGTGACTGCCAATGGCCTGACTGTCGACGAGCTTGAGAAGTTGAACAAGGAGACTTGGGGTATGTGTTATCCCTCCTTGTAGCTATCTGTCTTGTCTTCTTCACCCTCTTCTTTTGCCCTTCTTTCTCGTTCTTTTTCTGCCTTTCGCTCATCCATTGCCCTGTATACGTTCGAATAGTATCTTGATATGCTTTCCTCGTTTCTACCTTGTTCTGCTTATCTTTGATTTTATCTTTTCTCTTACTCTTTATCCTCATGGGTTTTAGTTTTGTTTTTCACTCGTATTCATTTTATTTTCGATTCCTATTTTCTCCTACCCTTTCTTTCGCTCTTTTTCTTCTACCGTCTACTCTCTTTAACTACTTCGTACAAGTCTCGCATAGTATCTTGATATATCTTCTTCTCTCTTTCCCTCCTTCTTCTTCTACTGCTTAGTCTTTCTTCTTTTCTCTCTAATTTTTTATGCTCCTGATTCTCTTTTATCATATTTACTACGAATGGCTTACTCATGGTTATTATTCTTTTCTTTTTCTCTTCTTTTCCCCTTCTATCTCGCTTTTTTTTCTTCTGTCTTTCAATCTCTAGCTTATCTTCAGGCTGGCTAAAGGCGTTGTGCTACTTACAAACAGCCAGCCATCCTGCCACTAGCCACCTATCTTACCGCAACTTTTTACTCTCTAACATCAAGAGAATACAGGTTGGAAAGGGTGCGAGAACGGCTGGCCCGATAACTGGATTTGCGTGAGCGAGGGCACGCCGCCATTCCCTGCGCCCATCGCCGATGCGATCGGCGGCCCCCAGAAGCCCGGCTCGACCAAGCCGAGCGAAAAACCTCGCAAGACTGGGCCAAGATGAACGAATATCTGCTCAGCTCGTGCTGCAACATTTTGAGTGGTTTCTGGCTGTCTCTTTTGCCTGCCTGTCTACCTTACGCTCGGAAGAAGAGGGCAGGATGACGATAAGAAAGAGTAATAACAGACACCGAAACACCACCCAGTGAGGACAATGTGGCGGACAAATACAACACCGGCAGGCACTGCCCCAACGGCCACTCGTACATCCTCGTCGGCGTCGACGACACGCCCAAGGGCTGCCCCTACGCGACCCAGGACACGGAGCCTTGAGCACGTATAATATGAACAAAAGGAACAACGTTATGAACCCCGCAAACATCAAGTGGCTCCAGAATGTCGCCAGCCAGGACATCAGCCTGGGTGGCTTCCAGAACATCCCCTTTTGTGGTCTGAAGGGACCCGGGCTAACCTCCTCAAGGGCTGCAAGGCCGACCGAGACTCGCCCAACTATTCGCGTAACCCTAGGCTGGCTAGCCGCCGACAGTCTAGTTTCCCCTAGGTTAGCTGGATACCTCAGTTGCTGGCTGGTCCTGTGCTGACTGAGTATCAAAGTAGTAATCTTCTTGACCGGATCTAGGTGCATTTGTAAATGTAGCCTCAGCTTCTTTTTAATTCCATATATCGTCTTGAAATACTCTGTTGGTACGCCCACCGGTTGGTTACCCGACACAGTTTTGCTAGTCCGCGTTGTCCTCTCATCGAGTCGCACGTTCCGCACGGTTCTGCAGACAGCTGCTCCTAATACATACCTAGACATCATTTCCATCGTGTTATGTGGTATCACTGCGCAGTTTCTGCTCCAACTGCTAAGCTGTTATTCCCAAGATGCGAGGAAGGAACAAGATACAGCGCTCAAGTCAATTTAAACGTATTCAAATGAATGAAACATCCGTCGAGCAAACCAAAGCCTTTTTCTAACTCACTTGACTTGGTATTTATATCAACAGCAGACTTAATGTTTTGAAGGTCTGCTCAACACATTCACTCTGCTTGATATTTACGCAATGGGCTTGGCTGAGCTTGTGCCACGGAGGATACCAGCTGGGTTTGGCTGATTAGCATCTCGAGGCATTTGCATCCATTCCGACATTAGATAAAGGAGAACATCCTGCCCGAACCCCTTAAGCAACAACCTTATTTTTTCGAGCCAGCTCCGACGCTAAGACACCAAGCTGCGTGTTCACTGATGCAACTTGCGTGATCCTATCCGCCGATGGCGCCACGAACCAAGCAAGTGCTTTCGGGGGCTCTCAGCCCAAAGCACTGAGATGTCGCTGTGTAAATAAAAACCTTGAACGCATCGAACATTGTAAATCATTGGTAAAGCTTGTTTATTTCATAGTTTTCTCTCAATTCGGCAGAAGAGAACATAAATAACCGGCTTTGATCATATGAACGCTGTAATGCCGCGTACGCATGCATTATGCTATTGTCCATGAACGAAGTCTCAAAGGTAGTTTTCTAGTCAATACTTGCTATAGTATCTGTGACGAGATATAAGGCGTTAATTGCTGCCC